>PVJS01002369.1:55716-85239 GCA_004027185.1 Glis glis | reverse complement strand
TGAACACACATACACACATTTATATATATACATACACATGAACACACATACACACATGTATATACACATACACACATATACATATGTATATATATACACACATACACATGAACACACATACACTACACATACATACACACACACATATACATATATATATATATATTTTTTTAAACCAGATTTGGGATAACTGATCTGATAGAGAATGTGTGGATTTTCACACAAAGCCCTACAAAGTATAACCATGAAATCACATTGCATTGAATTATGCATATAATAAGCGTTATTGAAGAGTAAGAATAACCTAAAATCAGGACTCTTCTGTAATACCCAGGCTATATGTCTTGTGCAGGGATGTCAGAGGCACAGAGTTCTCTTCCCAGGAGACCTCATATTCAGGATGAGTGAAGTTGTTAAAGATGGGCCTCTTGAGCCCAGAAGCTCAAGGAAACCCAGACTTTTGGGGAGGGGTCTTCAGAAGGCTGTCTTAGCAACTATCCCTTGGACCAGATCTCCAGTCCTGTCCCGTTCCACCCTCCCCTCCCCTTTCCTCTCTATTTGTAGATTAAAGGGAAGAGACTGTAGGGGAAGGAGAGAGACCCTTCTTATGTGGACTCTTTGGCTGGATTTAGGAATCCAATTAATAAAGGAGCTGATTAACAAGAGAAAATTATAAAAGTATTATTCAATTTCCCTACACATGGGGATCTTCACAAGAGAGTGAAGATCAGAGAAATGACCAAAGCATGATGCTTTTGTACTTTTTAGACAAAGAACCAGTTTGTGAAGGTTTGACAGAACAAATGGGTCTTCAGCCTAGGGCAGTAAACACTGGAGATGTTACTAAGAGATGGATACGGGGGATGTTGAAGCTGGCGAAAGAGAAGGGTTGCTTCAGAGCATGCTTATTCAGGTTCATTGCAGCCCTGATTACCAGTCTCTGGTGGTCAAGGTCAATTTCTGGCCTTGTATGTGAAGGACGTCATGCCCCAAAGAATCTCTATGGATTGCTCTCGTATGGAAAGACAGACCCAATGGCCCTTTCTGAAGCTACAGTCCTTTAGTGATTTTAATTTTTAATTTTCTTGTGTGTGTGGTACTGGGGATTGAACCTAGGGCATTCTATCTCCGAGCTACACCCCTAGCCCTTTATTTTATTTTCTTATTTGGAAACAGGGTCTCACTAAGTTGCTGACAGCCTCACTAAGTTGCTGAGGCTGGCTTTGAACCTGTGATCCTCCTGTGAAATCTGGCACATCTTTAACTCCTTCAAGACTAAGCCAGAAGCAGGATCCTCAGAACAGCTAGGCCTCTCACTGTGAAGGTCAACAGTTAGAAAAGCATGAGTAGCCCAGCAGAGGCTCTGTCCAGCCCCGCCCTCCTCACCTCCCCAGAGAGCATATGGTGGCCCCAAAGCTCAGCTGACAGGTACAAGTTTAACCCTGGATGATGATGAGGGCTCCTCAGAGTCCCCTGCTCAAAGCCCACATTGCTTTTCTAGACAGTTTTGTGTTCTAGGCAAGGGCAGTTGTTTGGCTAGATGTCTGGCCACCCTGTCCTGCGTTGGGTGACTTAAGCTGACTTAGCATGTCTCCCCATGATCCCAGGTGTCTAACAGCTCCTAAACAACTGTGAAAACCAGGCCCTCTCACTCTCCCTAACTCTTCCCATGCATTAATTGTTAATCCAAGAGTATTCATTGGGCATCGACCATGGAACCTCAAGACTGTGACCCCCAGCTTCTGAGATCAAGACTCCTGTCTCTTTTCATGCTAAATCAAGTAGCATAATGCCAACAAATCTATTTCCCAAAATTCCACCTCTTGTTTTGCCACCCTGAGGTTCAGAGTTTCCCAGCTTTCTACTACAGTGTTCTTTTAAATATTGTAATCCCTTTTTCTTTCTTTTTTTTTTTTTTTGGTGGTTCGGGGGATTGAACCCAGGGGCACTCTACATCCGGGCTGCATCCCCAGCCCTATTTTTTATTCTATATTTTGAAACAGGGTCTCACTAAGTTGCAGAGGGCCTAAGTAATTGAGGCTGGCTGCGAACACCGATCCTCCAGTTTCAGCCTCCCAGGTACTTGGGATTACAAGTGTGCGCCACCACGCCCGGCTTGTAATCCCTTCTTCAAATGACTTTCTGTAGAATCCCAATATATAATGGACTTGGGCCCTGAATCACTGACTTTGTCCTCAAAGTCCTTTGAGACTTTTCCTCAGGGGCGAATCTTCTCCTTTAAGCCCAGGGGCTTATATCCTATCCAGAGGGCTAGGTGGTGGGTAACAGTTGTCCCAACATCTCCATCATCCTCTACCAATGTAGCCTGGGCCCACTGTTTTGTGTTCTGGAGCTTTGGAAGCAACTCTACAAATTGAGTGGCTGAAACAGTAGAAATGTGTTCTTTCTCACAGTTCTGGAGGCCAGAAATCTGAGATCAAGGCATCAGCCAGGCTGTGCTCCCTCTGAGGCTAGGGAAGGCTCCTCCCCAGGCCTCCTCCTAGCTGCTGGTAGTCCCTCGGCTTGTGGCAACGTGACTCCAACCTTCACATGGAGTTCTTCCTGTGCGCATGTCTGTCTCTGGGCCCACATTTTCTCTTTTCAGAAGGACACTGTCATGTGGATCATGGCCCACTCTAATGACCTTATCTCAACCTACTTACCTCTGTGAAGACCCTGTCTCCAAATTAATCACAGACTGAGATATTTGGGTTTAAGGAGCCAACATATCATTTTTAGGGGACATGATGCAATCATAATATCTATCCTGAAGCTTCTTTAATCTTGGCCCCCCAACCCCAGCTCACGCCCCTCTTCACTCCCATAGCAATTTTTAGCTTCTTGAAGCTTCAGCTTGAATCTCAGCATTTCCATGTCAGAAAAGGGTCTTGTCGCCGGGCGTGGTGGCGCATGCTTGTAATCCCAGTACTTGGGAGGCTGAGACTGGAGGATCCGGGTTCGCGGCCAGACTCAGCTACTAAGTGAGGCCCTCCACAACTTAGTGAGACCCTGTTTCAAAATTTAAAAAAAGAATAAAAAATAGGGCTGGGGGTATAGTTCGGAGGTAAAATACCCCTGGGTTCAATTCCCAGTACCGCAAAAAAAAAAAAAAGAAAAGGGTCTTGTCTTTACATTTCTATAACTAAAGCTCCCACTCGAGTGTTTTCCTCAAACAAAGAAACTATTTACCCCACAGGAATTTTGACATTCCCCACCACATCTTAGGAAATGGTCAGATTGGGCTTCTGAAAGGCCAGTGGGTTTTCTTGGGGGTGCCTTTTGCCTTTATCCCAGTAACAATTCAAAAATATTAAGGTCTAGGTTTCTGCTTAAGTACTCTGCAACACTAATATATTTCCTAAGTTCAGATGATTAAACATTTGTCAGTATAATGAAGTCAGTCAACGAGAATAAAGAGGCTGTTTTGATGAACATAAAAATCTGAAATCTGGGTTTATGGAAGAAAATGACCATCTCATATCAGCCTCAGCACGTAATCTCTGTATTTGATTTAAGTTGTCTGAAATGGAGAAAATCTCAATTCATATCAGTAAAACTGGTATCATTTACCGCATAGTAGTTCATGTCACAGTCTCCAAATAGTCTTCCGTTCAGCAGCTACAGCCCAAGTTTTATTCAGAGAAATTGATCTGGTAGCACAAGTTAACCCTCCGGAGGTCCACAATGTGTTAAAATTTAGTGTAAACCAAATTTGAGTGTGCCAGTGTAATTGTATTACTGCTTAAAATATGTAATTTGGAAAATTAAATTTAAATTATTTACAGAACTCCTGAAGTGCCTCTGCGGTGCCCCGGGGTTCGTCGGAAGAACATAATTAGAAAATCCCTGACCTACTCAGCCAGGTCCAGCTCATCTGCATTTTACTCTCCCCTTCAACCTCAGTCCCCTTTGCTCCCACAACACGCACTTCCAGCTCCAGTGGGGCTGGCTTCTCGGAGCTCCTGGCTCAAGCTCAGCCTTGAGGCATGTCCAGGCGTTTGTTCATGATGCACTCTGGCCTGGATTCCCAGCTCTTTCCTGACTTGAGGTCTGCCCACTTTTCGGGCTCTCATCATCCATCCGTCCATCCGTCCACTCAGTCTTCCACCCACCATTGCTTGCTGGGTGTCAGAGGTCTGCTGGAAATTGTGCTGGACAGAGAGTGGCTACAAACATCAGACCATCGTCCTGCCCTGTGGAGCTCTCAGGGCCAGGCGCAGGGGAGACCTAAGTGGGAACAGGATGTAAGAACACAGTGAGGTTGTCAGCAGGAGGGAGGGAGGCCATGTGTCTCCAGGATCAGAGATGAGCAAGGACCTAATTCTGAAGCCGTGGATACACCCTCGCTTCTGCAGTCTCTGAATCTCAGGTCGCTGTCAGTCTTCCACTTTGCTGTTCACGGATTGGTCCAAAGCCTTTAGCTCTATCCCACTCTCCTTTGCCCCATCCTGACTTCTTTAGGGGCAGGGCTTCAAACACCTTTGCATGCCTTTGAGTGTCATGCAGGAGAGACACATAAGTGTTTAGGAAATATTTGTTGGCTGATGTTGCCCATCAATTGGATAAACACAAGGATAAGTCAGAGGAGGGGAACATCTTAGGCAGGAAGGTGTCCAGAGGAGCCCAGAAGGCTCTGCAGCATAGCACAGGGTCACCTTTGTCCTCTCAGCATGGCATGCCATTGGGACTCTCTAGTTGAGCTTCTATCCCCACCCCCAGCAATGGTGTGTCCTCTTTCTGGCAGCTTCCCTTCTCTCACATGCACTTAAACTCCAAAGTAAGATTTTTCACCTTAAGAACAAATGTGACTCATCAGCCCTGAGCCAGTGATTAGCAAAAGCCCTGAGTGGAAGTACTTGCCAATTTCTGTGGTGTAAATACTACCAGCATGATTAATTTCAAACTGTTGATATGGCTTCACTGAACAGGGAGCCGGGAAGAGAGGCTCACCACTGGCCAGTGAGAGCTGGCCCAAGCACAACACTGCTTGGATTTAATGTTTCATGCAGGCGCTTTCATTCAAGAAAGGCTCCTATAATCAAATAGGACATTCTGTCTTTGATTAATTTCAATTGCGCTGTCAAAAATAGACTATACATGGGCTTATTCATGGTACAAGACAGAGAGACAGCCTAATGCCTCCCTTCCTTCTAACTGTCTGTTTTGATGAGTAAATAATGACTGACTGGCTTACAGATGAGACAGATCAAACCCAAGAACAAGATGCTCCGCTTTGCAGGACTCTGAAGGTCCCGACTCCCGAGTGTCTCATTACATCTGTATTCCAGAAACAAAGCCCGGTTTAAGAACCAATGCAGTATTTCTGGAAGTGGGGTCTGTAGACCAACCTGGGGAACTGTGAAAATGCAGATTTTAGTCCCATCTGAACCCCACTGTCAGATTGCAACCTGATAGGTCTGTGGGAAGGCTCATGAGCAAGCACTAAAATTTAAGAACAACTACTGCCCAGAAAGATTTTGTAAAGAAATGCAAGAATGTTCTGGAAACAACCTTCTATGGGCCAGTCTCTGTTCTAGGTGCTGGTAAAACAACAAAAAACAGAACGTAAAATTTAATAAATAGAAGGTATATTAAAATCTACTGGTTTCCCCTTTCCTACTGGCTTCCGTCCACCTTTACTCCACCTTTCATGCCATCTACTCTTGTTATAAGAGCCTCCCTCCCCAGATGACAGCTGGGTCTGTCTTCTCAAGGACAAGAGGGCTGGACTTGGCTTATGTGGCCCATGGAGCTGAGCCCTCCACCAGGGGTGGGAGCAGAGGATATGCTCCGCCCATCAGCTCCTCTATCATCTCCAAGTGAGTTAGGGAGAACAGGAACCCCCAACTCCAATTTCCAGCAATTCTCAGAAAGGGATGCCTTGGGAAGGACCAGGGCTTTTTTGATTCATGTCCATTTGTCAGGGAGAAGAATTCTCTAGAAAAGAGCCTGCCACCCCCAACCCCCAGTATCCCACCTTTTATGAGGTCAGTGTGTTTCTTCTATTAGACTCCACATTTTCCTCTCTCAAGGTCACCAGTGCCCACGTGCTGGGAGGAGCTTAATGGGCTGAAGTGAGCTCAAAGGGGTAGGGGTCTCTCGGCTACACCTTAGTGCCAATTTATGAATGCTGCATGTCATTAATAAGAGTTGTTGCTTTGACTGAGGAGTCAACCTCCAAGAGTAAAAGTGACTTCCGTGAGATATTTATTCCAACTTCTCTTTCAGTCCCTGAGCCAAGTCTGCAGTGACTTTGAAATGCAGATGGCAGACATAATTGTTCTGCATCCAGATTCTCTCCTTAGAAAGCCTAGTGGATTCGCTTCCCCTGCCGCCAAGAAGAAACAGTCCTCTGAAGTACATGCATTTAAAGCCCATCTGTTGGAGTCTTCCTCTGACAGACATCATGGAGTAGGCACTCCTAATTTGTCTCTGTCTTCACCACCCCACAGACCCAAATTCATGAATGGGATTCTTCCCTTACCTCCTGTAATTAATCTCTGTCTCATTGGGAGAAAACCCGAGCTGGCAACAGTGCATTTTGTATATCTGCAGCAGCAGACACCACACCTATTAGAAGTGCATGCACCAAGTTCATTCCCCCATCATTAACTCCCTCAGGTTTCTAAAACCAGACAGCTGGGTGAGCAAACAAACAAGCCTGTGAACTGTAACTGGGCCACTTGGTGTGGCCTGGGGGAGGACACAGGGTTCAGTGAGCAGTGGACGGGGTGCATCAGGCCAGAGGACTTTCTGTTCAATGCCCACTCCAGGGAGCACTTTCCTCCTCTGCATGTGTCTGCAGCCAAGTGGGGAAGGACGACGGGGAGCAGCCTGCATTCAGAGGCAGGCGACCATGGCTCCCTTCTGTGCATAATGGCCTCTCTGCTTTCCCCTCTGGATTGGCAATTAACGTGGCTGCCATACTGGTTTTTAGGAGGTGCTGTTTTCCTTAAGTGGGCTCCATCTGTGAACTCTGCTGAGCTCTGGCATCCTCCATGGGGAGCAGGAGTAGCACTGAGCTTGGCCATTAACTTTCCTGTTGGCAATTTCTGCTTTCCTATTCTGCAGGAAAATTACATCTGTGGTGGGAAGCACGGGGACATACAGTCCTGCTACAGAACACAGTCCTTAGGTCCATGGGTGCTGTCCTCCTTCTAGATGATGCCCTGAGTGGAATATCTTGGCATGTGGAGTTTGTTAAAAGCAGGATAGATGGGACATACATGGGATGAGGGGAAGAGAAATTGGCTTTTCAAAACATGGTTGTTCATGACTTGAGCCCAATACATGCGAATTACCTTTTGGATGAAGGTTAAGGTATAGTCTTTAGAGAAAGTGTTCACCTCCTTCATACTCCTCTGATGCTGGTCTTTTCAATGCTATAGAGACCTGTTCTTCTTTCTCTCTGGCCCTTTCCTCTATCTTTATCTGAAGACTCTCTTATTATTGCCTCTGTAGAGCAGCCTGCCTGTCATGGTCTGAATGTCTTCCTTTGAAATTCATGGCAAAATCCAATACCCTTTGTGGTAGTATTAAGAGGAAAGGCATTTGGGGAAGTGAGTTCGTTCCGAGGGCTCCATCCTTATGAATGGGATGAGTCCCCTTCTAAAAGGAGTTGAGGGGAACAGCCTTGCCCCCTCTGCCAAGTAAGGATGCAGCTAGAAGTCACCGTCTCTGAAGCAGAGAGGGCCAGCCTTCACCAGACTGAATCTGTTGGCACTGCAGTCTTGAACCGCACAGCCTCCAAAACGTTGAACAATATACTTCTCTTGTTTATAAATGATCCAATCTGAGGCATTTTGTTATAGCATCACAAAGGGACCAAGACTCTACTTCAAACTAAGTGTACAAAATTGTCCTGGGTTTCAATCAGTGTGAATTCCGTGCCTTCTTTTGCCCACCCACAAGTCCCACCAGGACATGTATGCTCTGGGTGGGTTGGCTGACTTCCAGACATTTATTCTACCCTCCAGCACCCCTCCAGATGATTACTTCAAGAAAGTCATGCTATTTTATTCTCCTTGCTATTGACTAGTTTAATAACAGGCTTGTGGTCCAATCAGAGAAAACAAAATTTGATGGCGAGAGAAAACCTTACTTAGAAAAAAGTGGTCTCTTCCCTCCATTCATCAGAAACATCCAAGTCCCAACTCTAGAAAGCCAAGATATCTCCATGATGGAGCCAATTCCCAAGCCTACATTTTCAGCCTTTGTTTTTCTCTTGAGATCCAGCTCCCTGTATCCAAGTTCCCATGGGAATCCAAGTGTCATTAGAAAAGCCCTGGGTGGCATTCAGGGAAACTGCCTTCCCCTAACCACTGTGAAACTGTTTATTTGTTGAATTGTTCCACATGACTCATGCTAGGTAGGACTCGAATTTTACAACCAAACTTGACTCCTATCTTCTGATCCCTCTGTTCCTAAACAATTAGTTGCCCCTTCTGTCTGCCACCTCTGTTGGTTAACATCGTCACTTCCTCCTGTCACCCAGACTCAGGCTTATAGTGCCTTTCCTTTATTCTACCACATCTAACCAGTTCTCCAACCAGTGTCCTTCCTCATAATTCAGCTGTGCTCCTGTACCTGTCCTGCTGTGGAATCTGCCTCTTTACATATAAGTAGGACGATTGTAACAACTTCAGACTTGGAGTGTTTGTACAATCTCTTCAGTCTTAATTGAACTAGCACATGGATCGTACACAACTTCTAAAAGCACTGATCTAATAACCCTTCTCTGCTTTCTGTTCAGAAACACGAAAAGGCATCCCATCGCCTTTAGAGCAATTCCAAAAGTTTCGCCCAGTGTTCATGAACCTGCATGATCTGGCACTAAGTTAAATGTCTAGCTTTATTACTTTATACTCCCATTTTCTTGACACATCCTTTATAGAGTCCAGACTAGGTTGACGAGTGTCCCCCTCCGCCACCACATATGTGTCTACTCAAAAACGCAGAATGTGACCTTGAGAACAGGGTCTGTGCAAATGTGATTAGTTCAGTTAAGATAAGGTTACACTGGATTCCAGTGGTGTTCCATCTAGTCACTGGTGTCCGTATAAAGCCATGTGGAGACACATTCTAATATAAGGAATGTGTGTTGTTGTTCTCTATTTCTGTCTCTTTTCTCTTTTTCCTAATTAGCCTGGCTAGAGGATTATTAATTTTGTTGATGTTCTCAAAAGACTAGGTTTTTATTTTATTTTTTTATGTTTCCCATTTCATTAATGTTCACTCTGATTTTTATGATTTAATTTCTTCTGCTATTTTTGATTTAGTTTCCTTTTATTGTTCTGGTTTCTTCATGTAGAAAATCAGGCCATTTATTTTAGACTTTTCTTCTTATTTTGTGTATAGGCAGTTTATGCTACAAATGTCCTTCTAAATAATGTTTTAGCTGCATTCCACAATTTTGTGTTTTCATTCTCACCCTGTTCAAAGCATTTTCTAATTTCCCTTTTGATTTCTTCTTTGATTCGTATGGTATTTAGAAGTAGTATCACTCACCACTTAAGGATGGGGATGTGTCCTGATAAATGTGCCAGGTGTTTTTATCACTGTGCAAAGATCACAGAGTATAATTATATAAGCCTGGCATGGTGGCACATGCTTGTAATCCCAGTACTTGGGAGGCTGAGACCGGAGGATCCGAGTTCACGGCCAGCCTCAGCTACTTAGTGAGGCCCTCCGCAACTTAGTGAGACCCTGTTTAAAAATGAAGAATAAAAAAGTAGGGCTGGGGGTGTAACTCGGAGGTAGAATGCCTCTGGGTTCAATTCCCAGATCTGCAATAAAAAAAACCAGAGTATAATTATATAAACTAAGATGGCTATGATGTCATTCATTGGTATTACTTTATGAGACCACTGCTATATCAATGGTCTGTCATTGAATGGAACATCATTGTGCAATGCATACTATATAAAAGCTTCCAAATATTTGAAGATGTTCCAAATATCTTTCTATAATTGATTTCTGATGTAATTCCATTGTGGTCAGAGAAGTAATTTGTGTGACTTAAGTCCTTTTGTATTTATTGAATCTTGTTTTGTAACCCAAAATATGTCTGTCTAGGTAAGTGTTCCATGGATACTTGAAAAGAATATGTACTTTCCTGTCTTTGGTTTGAATGTTCTACAAAGTTAAATGAGGTCAAGTTGGGTGATATTGTTGTCCATGTTTTTTTATATTTTACTGATTTTCTGTTCTTTCTCTCTCTCTCTTTTTCCCCCCTTCCTCTACCAATTATTACGAGAAGGGTGATGAATTCCCTGGCTATCACTTTGGACGCGTCGACTTCTCTTTGCAGTTCTTTGAAGTGTGTGTTGGGGAGCCCGAGGTCAGAGGCTGAGTGCAGTCCCCACTCCCCAGGGTTGAGAACAGAACACTGGGGTTGATGTGGCAGGGAAAGGAACAGCTTGAGAAAACATGGGAATTTGAGGAGTGAGGAGGGACTCTCACTGTGGCCAGGATGGAGGGACTGTCTTTTCCAGAGGAACTACGCTCAGCTTGGCTAGGCTCAAGGCTAAATGTTTTCCAGTTCCTCTAACACAGTGACTCTCAAACAAGGGTATGTGTCCTGGTCACTTGAGGGCTTATTAAAGCACAGCCCGCTGGCCCCACCCATAGAGCTTCTGATTCAGTAAGCCTGTTGTATTAGTCAGGGTTCGCTAAAGTAACAGAACTCACAGGATAGGTATATGGTAAAAGGGGATTTATCAAATCAGCTTACATTCCAAAGCAGTGTAGTCCCAAGTGGCCGCCTGCACGTGGAGAGCCGCAGGAACCAGCAGCTGGTCGAGCGGTCCAAGAGCTGGAGTCTCAGAATAGGAGCAACTGATAATGCAGCTCCACTCCAAGATGGAAAGGCCAGGAAACTTTCCGGAGAAACAATGGTGATAGTCCAGTTCAAAGAGCTGAAGGCTGATATCTCAGGCAAGAGCAGAAGCGCTTTCTCAGGAAGAACCAGGCATGATTCACGCAGCTTTCTCCTTTTTATCCAGGTCCTGCGCCTAGCAGAACCCTGCTTGCCCACATTCAGGGCAGGACTTCCCCTTCAATCTGCCATCACATGAGCCAGTCATCTCATCAACACACCCAAAGTCACATCATCTTAGGTGTTTCATAATTCAGTCAAGCTGACAGTGCAGATTAATCTCTATACCTGTAATGAGACCCAGGGAATTGCATTTCTAGTAAGTTCCCAGTGGAGGCTCCTGCTGTCAGCGTGGGGAGTAGCCTTGAGAATTGTTCCAATGCAGCAAGCCTTCCCTCCACCTGGGTCTCACAGCTGCTCCCACTTTGTCTTGAACACTCCTCAGCTCCCAGGGCCCCCAGCCCTGGATTACATTCAGCTGCTCTATTCCTCACATCCAAGTTAGCTGCCCCCTCTAGGTGCTCCGGAAGCGCCTATTCATCTCCTGGTCCCATTATGTGACGATCGCCTGTTACCTGCCATCTCATCCTCTCTCTCCCTGGAGTGTCAGGTCTCTGGAAGAAAGACACTGGATGCCTTGTTCACTATGGACTCTCAGGCATGAGCACCTGCTCAAATATTCACTGCACAAATAATGTATAATTCACCAAGCTTGAGTGGTCTCCCACAGCCCCCATACACTCTGTGAGTGTATGGAGCTTTCCATACATTCTCTGAACTAAATATTAATTTTAATGTTGACATAGGTGCCACTGGCAAATGGGACCAGAGGGTCCTGAGACTTCCCTTCCTTCTTGCGTATTGGACTGGGGCGAAGGATATGTAGAGTGGGGTTGAGGGTTTGCAATCATCTCGTGCAGACCTTCTTTCTCTCTGTGAAGTTTTCTCCCCGAATACACATGTCACATGTCACAGGGCGCTGCGGCCGCCACTCAGAGGAGTGCTGCTGTCATTCCTTCGCCCTCCAGGGCAGCGTCTGCTTTGTGTCCGCGCAGCTGCCAGGTCTCAAGATGAATGCTGCGGGTTCTGCCTTGATGGATAGCTGCCCCCAACAAATCGTCGCATGATCTACGGAGATCTTCTTTAGAGAATGTGACAAATGGTGACAGATGAGGAAGGCGAGCTGCCCCTCTGCTGCCAGATATTCCAACTCTAAAGAAACTTTCTCTAGTGGATGAAAAATAGTTCACCACACAAAATCCAAAGGGGTGGAGAGAAGCACTTGCTTTGAGTGAAATTCATAACACTATGGAATTGGGTGTTTTTTTTTTCTCAGAGATGCTCCACTTAATTTTTGTATAATTACCCAGTGAAATAGACTAGACAGATAGTATTATTCCCATTTTTCTCAGTTTTGAGCCTGGAAGAGGTGAAATGTCAACCCCAAGGTCACATGGTACATTGGAGGCTGAGCTAGGCTGTAATATGGCGTTCCTCCTGGTGCCTGGCTTACAGTTCCTAAAGTCCTTGTAACCTCAGCAGTGGTGATGCATTTGTAGGCTCATGAGTTCACAGGAGGGCTGAAAACTCTTAAGAGTAAAGGATTTGGCATTTTCATCCCTACTTCCCAACCTTGGGGGAGGGCAGAGAGGAAGAAGTTCCAGTTGATCACCAACAACCAATGAGCTAATCAGTCACGCCCATGTAATTTAATGACACTTCCCTAAAACACCTGGAAGGACAGGGCTCAGGGAGCTTCCAGGTGGCCCGAACACCAGATGCCCCTGGAGGCTGGGGCATCTGGAGCTGCACAGAAGCTCCGCACCCCGCACCTGCACCTCACCCAATGCATCTCTTCACCTGTGTCATCTGAATAGCCTTTATAATAAACTGGTAAGTATGCATCCCTGAGTTCTGCTCTAGAAAATTGATATTGAAGTCAAGGGATCAGTTTTCAGCTGGCCAGTCAAAAGCACAGGCGCAGCCCCTGGTGCTTGCTACTAGCCTCTGAAGGGTGGTGGAGGGGAAGTTTCTTGAACACTAAGCCCACAACTTGTGGGACCTGACACTAGTTCCAGGTAGAGTGTTCAACAGGGATGAATCAGAGGACGCTCATCAGTGTCCACTCCTGCAGAAGTTCTTATTCCTTGCTGGTGAGGAGTGACCCCCTCACACATGCACCTTTCAAGGTCACAGAAGTTGTCCTTGTGGATGCTGTGGCATGAGAGCAGAGGAAACAGTTTGTTTTTCCTGTACACAGGACCACAGCTTGTCCTAGGACTCCCCATCCAGTGCTTTGTATCTACTTATAGGACAACGGGGTGGGGACAGCACTGTCATTTATTTGACTACAAAGTAATAAAGGAGAGGCTGGCTGGCAGGAAATGTTTGTGGTATAAATGCTCTATTCTTGCGGCTGATTTATGAGAGGAAAACATCATGGGAAAGCAATTGGTTGGCACTGAGAATTAAAAAGAAAGGTGGTTTTTGTCATCTCGGGGACTCGGGCATGCCACGTTACCTAGCAAGCCTAAGGTGTGTGACAGCTAGGTGGTCTCTGCTGCGGACCTTCAGTGTGGCAAACAGCCAGGCTTTATTCTAATGGACAGGGGCCTTGAGGAAGCAGCTCATCTGCTCTTGGACTGAAAAGCCACGTGCATCGCTTTAGGGGACAAAGCTGGGGACTGTGTACCAGCCTCAGGCCAATTAGGCCAAAAACAAATTCTCAGGCTTCTAGAACAGCGATTGCACTTGGAGTGCTGTGGGCTCCCTCCCACAGCGGAGAGCATGCTGGATGTGCCCCAGTAATTGGGCTGATGCACCAGCTCACCATCCATAGCTTCCCTAATGACCGGTGCTGCTGGCTATTTGTTTAGGGACATTTAAAAAGGGAAGGTGCTAGAAAATGCAATCAGTGAGCTCAAAGCCTGACTCTCCCCTCCCGGAAACCATTTGCTGGACACACACTCTGGATTTTTCTACCAAATCTAGATGACGTACGTAGGGGAGCAGAAATGAAAGGTCAAAGAAGCCAGCGTTATTAAAGCGAGGGCTTGAGAAGTCTCCCAGTGTGAACAGCAGCCTCAAATCAGGTGGGGGAAAAATCATGGATTTTTCATCAAGAAAACACAAGCTCAGCATCAAAGAGGGAACAATTATTCATACGTCCACACATTGTAAATACATAACCTCTCATCCCACAGGGGCAGGATTCCAAGTAGCTAATAGCTTCGGGGCGATTCATTTGGGGTAGATTAACTGTGTGCTGTAAGTGGATCCAATCCTCACACGTTAGAGGTTACACAATTGTTTGCTCCCCCAGTGTATTTTCATAAGCCGCAGAAATAAGAAAACTAGACTTAAGACAGAGATAACCACATCTATTGGATTCCACGGATGTTTCCTGAGTGCCTGCGACATGTTGGTGAGGAAAATATATACCTACCCCGGGAAGAAACAAGCTCTTGGAAGATGGCCTCTTGGGCACAAGACACACTGGCTGTGTCTAGATTGGGAGGGACCTTAACAGTGGTCCCTGTCACAGTTAGGTCTCTGCTAAGGGATCCACATCCGATATGTCTTACCAAACCCGAGGCTGGGACCAGGCATATGTGCAGTTTCAAAGCTCACAGGCGATTCTGCTGGATGCCGATTGAGTCTAGTTTTTCCATTGTCCAGATGAGAAAACGGAGGCCCAGATAGGGGAACGGCCATGACTAAGCACACTGCTGCAGCCCTGCTGGGATGGAGATTGCACAGCTTCTAGCATCCCCACCAGCACTCCCTCTCCTGCACCTTCTGGCTGTTTACCAACACAAAGCAGATTATGACGCCCACAGAAGTGAGCCCTGGCGATAGGGATAATTCCAAATGGGCAGGTCTGGGAATGCTTCTTGGCAGAGGTAAGATCTGAGCGGGGTCTTGGCACATGTGCAGTGATAATAACGGTTCTTATTATGAACGACACCTGCCTGTCCAGCCCCCAGCCCCTCTCTGACTCCCCCACCGCATCCCTGCCAACACCTTTGTTGACAAACAGCTCTTCTCTCCCCTCCAGCTCTGATTAGAGAGAGATAATCTTCTTAGCATAAAAATACCTTCCAGAAATCAAGAAGAAAAAGAATAACCATTCAACCAGAAAATGGACAAAACACATGAGCAGAGAGAACACAGAAAAATCCAAATGGCCTGTACACCTACGGGAAGACGTTCCGCCTCAGGCATGACGGGAAGGGTGAAATCGTGCTGGGGTTGTCATGTCTTACCTTCTTACCTGACAGGCCAGCAGAATTCCCAAACCTCGAAACAGAGCGAGAATCTGTGACAAAATAGGCATTTGTATGGGACTAAAAAAATAGCTTGATCCATGTGTAGATGATATAGAAACATCTATCACAATCACAAATTTGCTTACTATATAAGGCAGCAATCCCACATCCGAGTCTATATCTTTTCAATACCCCCACACATATAGAAAATCATATAAATACAGTCAAGTGTGGTCCATGAAGCACTGTTTGTCGTAATAAAAGACTGGAAACAGATAAGGAATCCATCAATAGAGAATAAATAAATCATAGCATGTTCACACCGTGAATATACTACATTGTTAACAAAGAATTAAGAATGTGTACTGAGGCCAGGTGTGGTGGAGCACACCTGTAATCCAAACTACTAGAAAGCCAAGGCAAGAGGATCGCAAGTTCAAGGCCTCAGCAACTTAGCAAAACACTGTCTCAAAACAACAACAACAACAATAACAACGAAAGCTGGGAGTATAGCTCAGTGGCAGAGCAACCTTTGGTTCAATGCTAGTACTGAAAAAAAAATCTGTACTGACATGGAGAGATCTATTTTAAGAAGAGAAAAATTAAACTGCATGATGTGTGAAACAGTGCATAAAGTATCCTAGATTTTGCACAAAAAAAGGAGGAAAATAAAACTTGCTTGCATTTGTGGTGCTTCCATGAGCAAGCAGTGCAAGGATTCTTAGTCAATAATGGTCGTGCATGTGAGTGCGGCAGGGGGTGGGGTGTGATAGCCAAGAATGAGCGTGAGGAAAACATGCGGACCCTTCCTTACCTCCTCTTGATTTTTGATCCAAGTCAATTATTTTACACTCTCCAAAAAATTAAGTTAAATTTAAAAACTTCTTTCTCTTATTCAGTCCAAATGTATAGCTGTGCCCTCTGATTTCTGGCCCTGCCCCAGCCCTGGTGCAGAGCATTGCAGACAATGTCCTTTGGAACCTGGGCACAGCCATGGCATCCAGCTCCCCCTCCCCCACCTGTGTAAACTCCCTGCTTCTAGTGACTCCTTAGCCCATAGGAGGGTGGGAGACCCACGTTCTTTATCCCTTCTTGCCACCTCTCCATCATTACTGCTGTGTATGGGGGTACTGGAGATTGAACCCAGGGGTGCTCTACCACTAAACAACATCCCCCGATCTTTCTATTTTTAAAAATTTTGAGACAGTTGCTGAGGCTAGCCTTGAACTTGCAATCCTCCTGCCTTGGCCTCCCGAGTAGCTGGGATTATAGGTGTGCACCACTACCTGATAATCATTAGCTTTTCACGGGTGGTTACCTCCGGTGCTGGGAGCTGAGACATGGAATGGGAGAAGGAAGAAACCTTGTCCGGCTACTTTCCGTGACTTGGACGGAAGAAAGGACTGGATTTAAGGGGCCACTGAACCCCAGTGACTTCCATCTTCCCAAAAGCTATGTCATAGTAACAGGGAGTGGCCACTGCTAAGGTGGCCTCCAGGAGGGAACTGGGGTGGCCTGTTGCACCCACGGCTCTTGGCTGTACTGTGAGGTGTCCTTGTTTTATTGCTCCTGACAGTAGAGTGTCTCATATATAGAATCTGGGGCTGGGGTAGCCCGAATGCGGACAGGGGTCATTTCTCCTTTTCCATTTCCTGTCGATGTTCTAAATGGCTCAGCACACAGTAGGACCATTAGAACTGACATCTGGAAGGGGGACAACACAAGTCTTCCCCAGCATTAGGGACTGTCAACGCTGGAGCCACACAGCAGTCTGTAGCAGGCTCTTGGGAGCAGAAAGACTCTGAGGACACAGAGTCAGCTTCAAGAAACTAAATTCAAGAAAAAACTCAGAGTCAAGTGAAAACTGCATTTGTTAGGAGAATTCATGGGGAAAGAAAAAAAAAGCCTTCACAGGAATAAACAAGAATTTTTTTTGACACTCAAAATTTGCCAAGTGTGCGGAGCTCAGTGTCTGATTGTCGTCCACTGGGAGTTTGAAAAGCTGGGGGAAAATAATGCACCGAGGAAAAAGTGCTGGGTCAGGGAAATGCAATGCAGAAGCCGCTGCTGAGCTGGGAGGCCGGTCATTACGGATGCAAAGATGGAAGGTGTAAGGGAGCAGATACCACTGGGAGGCTCCCAGGACATACACACGGGGGCGGGGAGTAGGTGTCAACCTCATCTGCAGGTGCCTGCCCTCCTCCCTTGTCCCTGCAGCCTGAGATGTGGATGTGTCTCACACACAGGCAGCATGAGGGGAAGATGTGTACCACTGATGTCTAGAATAATGTTTCTAGTGCTACCCAGTCGGAGGAGCTCACTGTCCCCACAAGCCCATGCAGCTGGGACCAGACTTCATGTTAGCCTCTCACTCAGCAACCCCACAAGCCCATTGGCCCATAAGCCTCCATTTCCTCATCTGCTAAGACTCCTCACAAGGACTACACTGGACAGGTGGAAAGAGAAAATGCAAAAGCCCCTGGCCCAAAACCTGTGCACTCCAGGGATTTAATATCCATTCATCCATTCATCCATCCATCCATCCATCCATCCATCCATCCATCCATCCATCCACAGATCCATTCATTCACTCTTTGTCAATCACATAACCATCTTTATTTCCCCCACAGAAAACTGGAATGTGCTCCACACATTATCAAATAAAGTTTCATTGAATTGCAAACTAAAGAGAAATTAACCAAACTTTATCCCAAACTCTCCATCCCAAAACACAATCTGAAGTCTTAGGTAATTGGTGCAGTTGCTTCGAACATTGCAAGTCTGCCCAATACCCTTCCAATCCCAATCCGTCTTTTTTTGTGCATGTCTGAGATAAATTTGTGCATCATAAGAGTAATAAATGCTCCTGCCCAAACTGCGGAGCCGCAAAGCCTGTGAGCTGCCTCCAGTTACTGATGGGGAAACAGGATGGAAAGACTTGCTGCTTCCCCCGCTGCTAGCAAGCGGGGTGCCTCAACCACAGCCTGTCCCCAGTCACCCCACCAATGCTCAGGGCTCCCAGAGTGAAGTCATCTTATAGGGACAAGTCTCAGGGTGGAGGTGGATTCCTCCCTGTTTCCCAGCAGCACCTACTGAGTGGATCCTCAACAGCAGCACCCAATAGTTGGGTTTTCAACAGATAGAGGGTTAATTGATCACATCGTTAAAGAATCAGAGCCCAGAAAAGTAGCCTCTTCAAGTGTTCACACATCATCAAATACTTAATCTAGGGTGAACTGGATGGATAGATGGAGATGTTCTAAATGAGTGCCGATCAAGCAACAATCAGACATGGTTAACAAAATAAACTGATACTACAATGACAACAACACAACAGACTCACAGGCACAAAGACGCAGACCACGGAGGCTGTGTTTTGCTGGTTTCGCTTGTTTGTTTTCAGTACCTGATTCACTAGATAGGAAACCCAACATATGGGGCTTGGCTCTGGTCTCCCTGTAGGGCTCACCCCTGACCCCCGCCAGCCTTCCCGAGTTTGGAGCCCCACAGAAGCCAGGGCTGGGGCCCAGTCGCCCAGGTCTAAGGAGCTTGCTGTTTTGCTACTGCAGACCCAGTTTCTGAAAGCTGGCTTCCAGAAGGGCCTTTGGAAAGCCCTTGAGCTGAGATGCACTCAGAGCTGCTTCAGGCTGAGGGTTTATAAATCTTTCCCAGGGAGCGACAGAGCCTATGGAGCTTTTCCAAAATAGGAACAATTTAGGACAATGCGATTTTTAGTCTAACAGGCCTTTCTTCTCACAAGGCACTTTCCAAAAGTAGGGACGATTCTGGCTACCTCCAAAGAGCTTCCTGGAGACATTTTCCCCTTGAGCTCCATGCTCTTCTGCAGCAGACAGGATCCTTAGAAAGAACTGGAAGGTCTTCACCTCATACCCCAAGAGCTGGCCCAAAGACCTCTGAGCCTCCCCCATGGGAGCAGAGGGAGGCCACTCAGGAATGGTGAGGGTCAGCCTGGACAGGAAGCAGAGCTGAGCACCCAGGGAGCCTCCTACTTCCTGAGCAACTACCTGGCTAAAAAGAAACTAGCCAAGGCGAGGGCTGGGATCTCCTGTAGTCGATCATCAAGCATTTTTGTGGCCTACTAGCATGCCAGGCACTGGGATACGGAGGGGCACAGAGACTCTGACTTGATAGAAGTGAACATACAAACTTGGAAAATAAACAAAGACCACCCAATGCGAATAAGCAGAGGTTATTTGTGCAGAACTTACACTAGCAAGGGAGTCAGCCACTACCACTTAGGCTTGGCAGGGACTCAACCGCAGGCAGAGGAAAGGGATAAATCTTTTTTTTTTTTTTTGCGGTACCAGGGATCGAACCCAGGGGCATTCTACCTCCGGGCTACACCCCCAGCCCTGTTTTTTATTCTTTTATTTTGAAACAAGGTCTTACGAAGTGGCGGAGGGCCTCACTAAGTAGCTGAGGCTGGCTGCAAACCCGGATCCTCTGGTCTCAGCCTCCCAAGTACTGGGATTGTAAGCGTGCGCCACCACACCCGGCTCAGGGATAAATCTTTGAAGGAGAAACAAGGGAAGCTTCAGGTGTGCCCTGATTGGAGGCTGCTGGCTTGGGGCCTCCCACGTGATTGAGCGGGGGTGGATATTTGCCTTCCTCTGGTTGGTTCTCAGTCAGAAGCTGGTACTCATAGACCAAGTCCTGACCAATCTAAGCAGGTTGCTGCACAGACCGAGGGGCAGAGTTCTACATCATATGTCCTCTAGCCATTGTTCATTTGTATATTCAGCCTCTTACGATCAATACATAATGATGGGGCCAGGATGAGATACCACAACATGCCAGTTAGAATGGCTAACAAACAGCAAACCCCAAATCTGACAACATCAAGAGTCGGCAAACAGAGCAGCTGCAACTCTCACCTGGTGCTGGTGGAAATGTACAGTGGAACGACCACTTTAGAGAAGTCTGCCAGAACCCAGTGATCCTAGTCCTAAGCACCGACCCGAGATAAAAGAAAATTCAGATGTACATAAAACATGATCACAGGTGGCTCCAGAAGTTTATTCATATGCGCCCCAAACTAGAAACAACCCAAGTTTCCTCAATAGAGAATGGATAAACAAATGGTGATATATCCACACAATGGAATGCTATACAGTAATAAAGAAGGAATGTACGATTGATACCCAACAACGTGAATGACTCCCAAATGCGTTATTCGAAGTGAAAGAAGACAGATTAGAAACACCAGGTACTCTGATTCCATTTATATGATACTCTGGACAAAGCAAAACTCTAAGGATGGAAAAGAGGTCAGTGGTTGCTAAAGAAGAAGTAAAGGGGGTGACTCCTAGAGAGCACAAGTGAATTTTGAGGTGATGTCTTGATTGTGGGGGTAGTTACAAGGTTGTATATTTTGGTCAATAGTCAGAGAACTTTACACTAAAAACAAGTTTTACTGTGTCTAGGTTTTATCAAAAATGGAAAAATATAATTATGGGAAATTATAATGGTTATGAAGGAAAAGAAAGGAGGAGAAAGAGAGAGGGATGCATTTGAGATGGGTGTCTGGAGGCAGCTGGGAAGTGACTGAGTGGGGGAGTGGGGGGTGGCTCTCTAGCAGAGACTGTGACAGGGGAGGGTCACAGGGCGGAGCCTGAGGCAGGTGCTGCAGGAGGGTTCAGGAGCCGCTGGCTGGGGCTGCAAGATGCAGGGAGCTGAAGGTGACCCCAGTGCTGCTGGCAGATCATGGCAGAGCTTAAATGCCAGATGCACTTCAGATTGTAAGGTGGTGGTGCAGGGCCAGAAGGTTTCATGCAGGAGAGGGGCGTGACCCAACTTACACCTGCAAAGCTTGGCCCTGATGAAGTGCGGCGGGTGGCACAGGTGGCACAGGGAGCAGGAGTGAGAAAGGTAGGAGGGAGTGGCCAGTTCCGGGTGATGCGTGACATTGGCTCTACTGGACAGGTGGCCGTGGATGGCCAGAGGGGTGGTCCTGTTTGGGCATCTTGGGTGCTGGCTGATTGATTGCCTGTAAGTTGTGAGAAGACAAGAGAAGAAGAACGCAGGGTGGGTTAAATAGTGATGTGGGTGGAGGGCAGAGGCCTGGAGCCGAACTCATGCCAGAAAACCACCAGGATAGGGGAGTAGTGGAGGTGGGGAAGGAGGCTAGGAACCCCGCTTCTGGCTTCTCAGGACCCTACAACAACCTTACTCCTTTTTTTCTTTTCTTTTCTTTTTTCTTTTTCTTTTTCTTTTCTTCTTTTTTTTTGTGGTACTGGGGGATTGAACCCAAGGACATTCTACCTTTGAGCTACTGTCCCAGTCCTATTTAATTTTTTTATTTAGAAACAGGCTCGCTAAGTTTCTGAGGCTGATCTTGAACCTCTGATCCTCCTGTCTCAGCCTCCCAAGTACCGGGATTACAGGCATGCGTCACCACACCTGGCTGGCCTCACTCCTTTTGAAGCCCCAAGGCAGCTTGCACACAGTGGTCTCCACCTCCACCTGCACCCTCGCAGGCCTGCAGACCCCACCCTGCACCCTGGGCTCCGGCCTGCCCAGCTCTCCTGCCCTCTCCCCTCTCTGACTGCTTTCCATCACTCCTGCCTGGGCTCTGCTCCCACCCCATTCTCCCTCTATCACTTCATACCTTCCTTTTATTTCAAATGTCCATCTCTCTGTTCCACTCCACGCCTACCTCCCAAACTCTGTCCCTTCCCAACAGTGGCCTTACATTTCCTTCTGCCTGGAGGAAGCTGTTTGGCTCCTCATGGAGCTTCCAGAGTTGGACAAGCAGGGCAGCCCTCTTTGCTGTGTGACCTGTGTTCTGAGCCCACTACTTGGGCTCAAGCCCACACCCGGGGCCCTGGCAATGACCTCTTCACTGTCTTTCTGCCCCAAATCTTTCTAGCCACTCTACTAGGATAACCTGTTCAAAACTTAGATTTGTTATCAGAGTCTGCCTTATAAACTCTGGCTTCTCCCCATCTTGCAAAATATAAGCCTTGCTCCTTATCAAGAAGCCCCCTTGCCAGCCTCTCTTTCTTTCTTTCTTTTTTTTTTTTTTTTTTTTTGGCGGTACTGGGATTGAACCCAGGGGCATTCTACCTCCGAGCTACACCCCCAGCCCTATTTTTTTATTCTTTATTTTGAAACTGGGTCTCACGAAGTTGCGGAGGGCCTCACTAAGTAGCTGAGGCTGGCCGTGAACCCGGATCCTCCTGTCTCAGCCTCCCAAATACTGGGATTACAAGCATGCACCACCATGCCCAGCTTGCCAGCCTTTCTTTCTGACCCAGGGTGACCATCATCCAAAACAGGACACTTCTGAGGCTGGAGGGCTCACACTGTGACCACAGGCATTCATTGGAGGGTGGGCAGTCCCTTCTGCACCTCTAGTCCTGTCAGGATCGCCCTGGTGTTACTGGCATCAAATCCACCTAATTCCAGCCCAGCCCTTTGTGCTTGTGGGCCAAGTTATTTCATTTAGAATTGACTTTCCTCCTCCCCAGCTAAATTGAACCCTGATTCTCCTTCAGACCTGGCTCTATCCTCACTTGTCTGGGAAAGTCTGGAAAAACCTCAGTATGGCCTCAAAAACTCCTCCTGCTGCCTCTGGTTCCCCACGGTGAGAGCACCAGCCCCGGATTCTTGCAGACAAAGCAGTAACCGGGAGCAATTCCTTAAAATTCTACATCTCATTTCCAAATCTATAGAGTGAGTGTGACAGCAGTCCCTTGCCCATCCAGGCTGCTGCGGGCACTGAACGAAGCCACGCGTGTAAATCACTTGGAGCTGTGTCTGGTGGGAGAAGCTCTCAACTGCTCACTCTGCCGATTTGCTCACAGTACTTTATCACACTGCATCGTAGCCAGCGCTTTCCTCCATTAAATAACATAAAACTTAAACCCAGGGTCTCCTCCTCGCTACAGTCCTCACTACTTAGCAGGTGCTCAATAAATATCTGAATAATGGACGGCCCTGGAGGAGAGGGGACCAAGAAGCCAGGGGGCCTGGCTGGCCAGTTCAAAGGCGCTGGAGAGCCCAGCAGAACAATGAGCCTCTCTTTTGCAACGGGTCCCAGGGAGGAGCCAGAATCCTGGGCAGGTCTGGAGAGATGGGACAAGCTGAGTGATGCAGACGTGGATAAAAAGTCCACTCGCAGGATCATTCCTCCTGGCTCCTCTTCCAACCATTGCAGTTGGGTGTGCCGCAAGCTCATGAGTAAGATGCATGTGTCGTTGTCTTTAATAATTGAATATTTCTCCATCTTTTGGCACCTTTTATGTATGTGTTTAAATCCCACTGAATGCCACCCTTCAGCATTCTGCAGCAGCCTCTTCCATTAAGCCTGTTCTCAGCAGAACTTGTGAGCATTTCCTACCAACTTCTGCCACCCTAAGCACGCTGTGCCCTGATGGGTCGCGAGGTGGTGTCCAGTGCATTAGGACAGGTCCAAGGCCGGTTTTTTTACTGTCTTGAATTGCCGTGGACCATGCAAACCCCCTTAATCCAACAGAAGGGAGAAAAAGAGGACACACAAGGCTCTAAATAGAAGCAAAAGCTGTTTGCCATTTTGCTAAAGCTGGAACAAGGGGGCTTCTTTCATGGAGGATAAAAGGCCAAAAATCAATGACAGGGTTGTGTGAAAACTCAAGTTTCATCTTATTTCAGGGGGAAAAAAATCCAGCAGAAATTGGTGATTCCAGGCTTTCTCTATTAGATTTAGTTCAAAGATGTCACTCGCGTTGGCAGTCGAATGGTATAGGCTATTTATTTGGAGGATACTTGATAATCCATTTGTTTATTGATTTACTTAAGCAGGTATATGCAACCCTGTGTGCCTGGAAGAAAAAGAGGTCTTGTATTCAGTGAAAGGGAAACTTTGTATGAGTCAAAAAGAGTTCTGTTGACATTTTTTAAAAAAGGAAGAAAGTTGTTGGGGAAGAATAACAAAATCAAGTGTTGTCTAAGTGCTCAGTAAATTCAGAAAGATCCAGAAAGTCACACTGAAATGATGACTTGCAAAGGGGCTGGGGTGTTCTCATAAAATTCAGAAATGGAGAGAGATGAAGCCGAGGGCCTGCAAGTGGGGGATGTGGGGAGCTCAAGAGAGAACGGTCCACATTTTTCACATCTGATGCCTGCAGACATGAATTCTTGTCGGGAACGTGGGGAGAGAGATCCAGACTCAACCATAAAGAAGCTTTTACACTCAGGCAACACGAAATGTTAGTCTGGGAGGAGGAGGAAGCGTGTCTGGAAAAAAGAAAGGAGCCTTACAAAAAGTCAGGCATTTCAGAAAACAACGGATTTGGAGTTTCTTAAAAATTTTTAGGACACATAGCGCCGCACCAGGACCTTAAGTCAATGCCTCTCAGACGTGACTCTTAGAAACAAATCTTTGTGACATTGACTGGGGGGTCACACCAGAGTGAGTGGCAGTCTCTCTAGGAAGAAAGCCATTTAGAAACTCCTTCCTAGTCTTGCTTTATCCTCTCCCACTGGCCATCCAGAGCCTTCCCTGGGGTTTTCTCGTTTGGCCCAGATAGCGGTAGCTGCAGTTACTGTGGCTACCATGTCAAGGAGTGGGTCTTGCGCACACCATAAAGTGCAGAGCACACAGAAGGCGACACCATGAGTGTTTCTCTATGCCCTCCCAACACAATCCTCTGCTACTTGTCATCGGAGCCACCTCTCCCAAAGTCACAAGTGAAATGGCAGCACAACCACGCTCCTTCACAAGGGGACCCTCGATAGACATCTAGACCCAACCACCGTGCAGCACACAGCCTGCTACCATCCTCTTCCACCCAAGTTTCTGTCCCCTCGATTGTCCCTTAAGACATCTCACTCATGTCCTGTGTCCTCTCCTGCCTCTAGCCACCGGTGGTTCTATAATCCTCACAGCAAGCCAGAGAGGTTCTCTTAAAACATACATAAGACAGACTAAAGCTTAATGCGAACTCCATGGTACTGCTTCGAAATGTTTCACGAAGACCAGTGCAGGAGTGCTCGTAGCAGTAGGATTGGGAAGACCCCACGGCCCATTAATAACAGAATGGATGAATACCCCACGGTCCCTCCACCCATGACCCAGAGGGGAGAACAAGCCTTCTGCAATTACACGCCACGACACAGACGAATCTTACAGAGCATCATGTTAAGCAAAAGAAGCCAGACAGGAAAGAGAACGTATCTTGTCATCCATTTATATGAAGTTTTAAAGTAGTTCAAATTAATCTATGAAGATGGAAGTCAAGAGAGTCGTGGGGGGTGGGGTGCAGAGCAGCCTCAGGAAGAAGACTCAAGCGTACCCTGGGGACACTGGAGCACTGTGGTCATTGATCTGGTCAGAGTTGCTGAGGTGTGCTTGCTTTGAGAAATTTCGCACTGACTTTGAAATTCCATTGAGTGATGCTCTTAAGATTTGCATGCAGTGTGTGTGTGTGTGTGTGTGTGTGTGTGTGTGTGTGTGTGTATGTTCTCCTTAGATAAAATATGTAACCTTTCAGATAATCGCATAAAGAAAGACTAAAAATAGACAGTAATGAGGATCATGAAAATTTCTGTTTTATATGCAATGAGCATAGAATATTTGGTGCGAATTGTGAGTACCTTGTGTCTGTGATATGAAATAAGTATTTTTAAATTGGAGCTGTTCAGGGTTGTAAAAGAAAATTGGTACCGATACTCCAATCTCTACACAATGCTTGTCACACGGGTTTTTTTTTTTTTTGTATTTGTATTCTACATAATATTTTTAATGGAAGGTTTTGAGGCTAACTATTCTGTAAGATTTCATTGAGAGTGTAGCAAGACCAGTGCATTGCCCTTCAAGAAAAGGGGTGCAGTGAAACACCACATCCCTGAAGGCCCCTTTTCCATTCCCCTAAACATAGCTAATTTAAGGGAACAATTAGAGCAAGCCTGAGCTGAAAAATCCAGACCCACACCATCTTAAAGGACACCTGTTTTTTTTTCCTGCACACTGGGAACTAGGGCAAGCTGGTGTTATCTGCAGAAAGCTACTTTTTTGCATGTAGGCCAGGACACTTGCTCCTTGGGATGCTGGTCATAGAAGCAAACTGGTGCTGATGATGTCACTGCTTCTGCAGCCTGACATAAAACCCCTTTCTGAGTGTGGATGGGCACAGAGCGGAGGGCACTGTGGAAAAGGTACATGTCTCTCCAGCTGGCTGCCGCTGGAGAGAGCGCCGTGAGGGGGAGGAGGGAGGAACTGGCGAGGCACCATGAGAGACAGAGGTGCTGTCTGCTCAGCTGTCACCACTGAACTCTTCTTGAAGCATCTCTTCAAGAAGATCTGATCTCTTGTAAGCTTTCCCAAGCAAATCATATGTCTCCGGTGCTGTCTCTGGGCACTTTCCTTGGCCTCTCTGCAGCCTACCCCACTGACCTAGTACAAATGGGCTGTGGGTGCAACACCAGTTTCCAGATATTTTTAATCTAATTATCATGGTTACAATGGAGAAAGTCAAGTGATATAACTTCCATGCTCAAAACCCTCCAGTGGCCCCCATTTCACTCAGAGTCAAAGCCATAGCATGAAGTGTCACCAGCGCCCACAAAGCTCTACCTGATCTAGACCTTCTTATTCTCCCCTTATTTACTGAGCCTCAGACACAGTGACCTCCAGAAAGCCAGGCATAATCTTGTTTCAGGGCCTTTGCACTAGCTGCCCCTTCTAGAATATTCTTCCTCCAGATTAAGGCAAGCTTTGCTTTTTTACCTCTTCTAAATTTTGCTTAAATGTCACCCTCTCAGCAAGTTCTTTCCCTACCTTTTGCTTTTTCTCTCCTATTATTATTGCACTATTACTATTATTACACAATATTATTTAATGGCTTATATTATTGTCTATGTCCTTCCTCTAGAATATCAACTCTGCGAGTAAAGGCATTTTTGTCTGTTTTGTTCACTACTGTGTGCTTAGCCTCTTTATTCTTACAGCCTAGAAAAGGACTTGGCCCTATTGGAAACTTAGTAAGTATTCAATCTATGAATGGATGGAGAGATTCGTGAATGTTCAGAACTGACTTTGAATCCAATATGGCGTGAAGAAAACTAGTAACATACGCAACATCTGGTTCAACAGATCCTAGAAATCCCTCCAGCCAAGTTTACGGTCAGATCAGAAATAAAGACAAGGGGAAAGTTTGAGCATCTCCTGAACTTGGGGTGCCCCCGTGCACTCTTTCATTCACAGGAAACATCTCAGAGCACCTATCATGTTCTAGATGTGGTGGGCACTGGATCCCGGCAGAGCGGGCACCTGATGGGAAATGCTGAAGGATGAAGATGGGTGGTGAGGCTTCTGCGTCGCTGGCATTATTCATAACATCATCGCCAAAACCATCGGAAAAGACTACTGTCTCCGAATTTTATATTCCAATTTTACAAAGATGTTTTATGAGGTTAAGTGACTTGTCCCATGTCCCAGGGCCAGGAAATGGCAGAACAAGGGTTGGAGCCTGTCTGCTGGGCTCCAGGCTATACTTATCCAGGATCTTCTGCTTTCTCCAGTGAGGGAGGAGACTTCAGTCAGAGCTGTTTGGGGTGGGAGTGCAGTGGTTCATGTTTAAATTAAATGGTGTGGGCACAGACCAGAGAACCAAAGCACCTGTCATGGGGTCGTCAGGAAACGCGTCACGGTGCCTTTGAGGGGACCTTGAAAGACTAGCAGCATTTTAGCAAACAGCACAGAAGACACAGGTGTGGAATCAAGAAGAGAATCTGAGCAAAGGGGACACAGTGGGACAAGCTCAAGGAAAAGCAACTCAAGGAGGGAGACTTTTCTGGCATCCACCTACAGTACGATCGCACTCTCCAGCTCTCTTTCGAGACTATGACCATGGGTATGAAAAGGGTCTGGCACATACCAGGTTTTCAATAAATGCCTCAATGAGTGTTTCAATAAGTGTTTGGCAAGGGACAATCACCAACACCCAGGACCACTCTGTGGACTTCCCCTCTCAGTCTCCTCCGCTGGTGGAAGGTGCCCCCCAAGGCTCAGAAGTGCCCAAGAGGGGACATCGTATTGAAAGGTAAACTGGCTCTTTTCTCAAACAGGAGCCAGGGTCCAGCAGAACCGGAGGTGGAGAAGATGGTCCAGTAGCTTCTCAACTCGCCAGCAGAGGAACGGTGGCAAGGACGGGCCGCCTGTTATCACAGCCATTTAGAGGAACACGGAGCTCGGGAGCAGACATCAGGTCTGAAAGCACATTTCTGAGAAGAAGCTGTGCTTGCAAGATTGTGACAGCTTCTTCCCCCTCCTTCCCAGCAGTGAAAACAATTATTCTTCACATTAGTCTCCCTCGGTTCAGACCCTCATCCATCTCCATCCAAATGGCCCGAGATGAACAATGTCCAAAGAGCCTCTTTAAAAGCCTCCATCAGCACAAACGTGCCAATGTAGAGCGGCTCCTTCTTGCTTGGGCTCAGGCCTTCCCGTCTGCAGAACTGTGGCTTCCCTCAGGCTGGCTTGAGCTGTGGCCTCTGCCCACTCGGGGCGTGGTCGCCACTTTGCATGAGACCTTCTGGTCCCTCTAAGTCTTCACCAGAGTCATCTTGTGTCTTTTCGGGCCACTAATGGCCACCCACTATTTATCCCAGTGGAGTGTTTAGTCTCTGCGGAGCTGCTTCGTCGACCTTCTTCAGTCTTTATTGTCCTGTCAAATGGTTTTGAAGGAGAAAAGTACAATTTACCCGGCTCACTATAGAAAGGAATCTGGAAAGCATATAAGAAGTTGGTTTTCTGATCATGCCCCTTTCTTTGTATTCTAGAAACATCTGAAGTCCAGGCAAGCTGTGGGTGGGATGAAGGTTGCTAATCTCAGGGCCCCCTTCAATCACCATCTGCCCTTTCTGTTACTGTGGCAAGATGACCAGTAACCAAAGACCTGCAACCATGATGGGTGCTTCTCCAGGCTTCCTGGAGTCTAATTTTTATCCTGACCCAAGGAGGACTTTGTTTTAATGGTACCTGAAGATCTTTAAAAAAATTCCATCTGTAAGTTACACGAAAAGGTTAAAATTGCTGAGTTTAAACCAGGCATGGTGGCGCACACCTGTAATCCCAGTACTTGGGAGGCTGAGACAGGAGGAGTGCATGTTTGAGGCCAGCCTTAACAACTTGGTAAGGCCCTCTGCAACTTAGTGAGGGCCTCAAAGGGCCTCAAAGTGAGGGCCCCTGTTTCAAAATAAAGGATAAAAAATAGGGCCGGGGTGTAGCTCGGAGGTAGAACGCCCCTGGGTTCAATCCCCAGTACTGCAATAAATAAATAAATAAATAAATAAATAAAATAGGACTGGGGTTATAGCTCAGAGGTAGAATGCCCCTGGATTCAATCCCCAGTACCCCCCCCCCACACACAAATAGAA
>PVJS01002369.1:0-55616 GCA_004027185.1 Glis glis | reverse complement strand
CCACAAACCTAGAGGCTCAAAGCAACAGAAATGTATTTTTTTTTTATAGCTCTGGAGGCCAGAAGTAAAAAAAAAACAAGTCCTATGGGGCTGAAGTTAAGTAGTTGGCAGTTTGGGCATCTTCTGGAAATGTTAGGGGAGAATCTGTTCCAGGCGTCTTCCCGCTTCTGGTGGCTGGCTGAGGTGGCACCCTCCAGTCTCTGCTTCTCTTATCTCATTACTTTTTCCTCGTCTGCAGTCACATTTCCCTCTGCCTCATTGGTAAGGACATGGGATGATGTTTAGGACCCAAATGGATAACCCAGAGCCATCTCCCCATTTCCATATCTCTATATCTTAAATCCACCTCCATATCTTAATCACATTTGCAAAGTCTCTTTTGGCATATCAGGTAACATGCACAGATTCCGGGAGTTACAACTTGAACATTTGAGGGCCATTTTCCAGCCTATCACCATGGAAGGCTGGTTTCAGTTTGGACTCTACTCAAAAAGTGTTTCTTTCCACTCAGGGGATTAGATGACGCACGCTCCCTTTGCTTCAGCACTCGGGGAGATTATTGATGTGGTCAAATAAGGGATAGAGCTACAGGGTTGCTTAAGTGGACCAAACCATTCCCTGGGTCAGCAGGCAACAGAAGCAGCCACCATTCTGCAGGGTATTTTGGAGAGAAATATATGGTCATCGAAATATGTGACAATACCAGTGTACCTGGCGAGGGATTAGAAGGTGGCAGCAGACATGCATGGTCCCTACCCTGAAGAGATTCCCACCTTTCTTACTGGCATAATCCTGGTTTTCCCCAGTTCCAACAGGCCCAGCTCCAGGAGGTAATGCTCACTAGCTGCACTATAGTGCTTCACACTTGTGTGTGCACATGATCAGCAGGAGGCTCTCCTTACACACAGATTTGGATGCAGTAGGTCTGGGGCTGGTCTGAGGTCCTGATATTCTAACAAGACCCCAGGTGGCGCCCATCCTGTTCCCTGCATCACGCTTTGAATAAGGAGAATCTAAGCCAATCACAGCCATCACATTCGCCCTTGCCAGGGACTGGTCTAGGGCCAGCACCTTACTCAGTCTTAGCCATGGGAAACTAAGAGAAGATATGCTGAAGGGTAAGGTGGGCTCCTGAGGAATATTTTTCTTCCCGATGAAGGAAGAAGATTCTAAAGAGAAAGCCAGATTACCGCTTTCCTTCCCTTCCTGCTTTGTATAATGTCATGTGAGGATGTGTGGGCTGGAGCCAGGGCAGCCATCTTGTGACCAAGATGAACACTCTTAGGGATAAAAGCAAATCCACTGAGGATGAACTGCAAGGAGACATTTGTGAAACATCAAAATAACCCTGGGACTGCTTACTGCCAGATCTTCTTGTTAAGTGAACCCAAAGTTTCTTAGGGTTTGTTCTTCTGTTACTCAGGTTGTCTGCTGCTCAATACACCCTAACTAATAAAATAGACCTAGGATCCTCAGAAGAAACCATCAGAACAGAGACATGGCACAGAAAATGGTGTGGAGATGCACCACCAGAAGGATCCTAAGGACCCACTAACTCTTCATAGCCAGGAGCAACTTGAAATAGCTGAATCCCACCACACAACAATCAGATACACCTTATCGTTGTGCATCTTTATGCAGAGTTACTGTATAGCAATGGGCCTGCAGTTCTCATTCCACAATTAGTAACAGAGTCTTAGAATTCTTTAATCATCTTTGTAAGTCACACACCCAAAAGTCCCTTTGAGTATAACGATACTTGCATTGTATAAGTTCTGCCTACAGTATAGGATTCTGATGTTCACATTGAACTGCTCAACTATACAAGTCCCACTTCCATAGCCCCTAGTCCTAGAAACACTCATGCCAGCCCTTTCCAGTGAGCTTATTTCAGGTCAGTCACACCACGTGTCCAGCACATACTTTTCAAAAATGAGAGGGATGCTTCCTCATCTCCGTGTGTCATAGCAATCAGCCACATGATTAATTAATCCTGAGTGTAATTTAAGCTACTTTAAAGAAAATCCCAGGCAAATAGACATAAAATACCCATTTTTTTCTTCCCAAATCATTTGTTTGAATTCCCTCATTGATAACAGACTTAATTATGCAATATCTTAGAAACACGCAAACATCTGGCATTTTATTTCTGAGCATATCTGAAAGACAAAGATTTCAGTGCCCTGTGTGGTTTCAGAAGCAAGATGGATCTTCTTGAGACTGGGGGGGGGGGAGGAGAAAGAAGGAGAAAAATAAACTCCTTTATTTGAAGGAGATGAAGTTCAAAATATGTCAGATAATTTAAGGAGTGAGATGTGGGCTCATTTCCTGATGCTAAGATTATAGGTGCAGTGCTGATTTTTCTTTTAAGAAATAATTCTTAAAGAAGTCTCCACCTCCTTTGGGATGTGGATAAAGGATGCCTGTAGCACTGATTAGCTACATAACTTTTAATCTAGAAGGCTACTAATTTGTCTAACAACTTTGCTACCATTCGGCGCAGTCCTTCTCTTTTCTGAGTCAGCATACTGGCTGTTAGAGGAGCCTGCATCTGCAGAGCTGTCACTTCCATCAAACACAAGGCCCTCAGGGCTTACGCTCATCATTAAAGAAAGAAACACTTGTTAGAGTATTAGCCAGGCCCAGTGCAGTGCCAGTAAATTAATTTTAGAGATGTATCTAGGTCAACATCTATCTGCATGTTGCATACAAACACACTAGCTAGTTACCTAGTTTTTGCATGTTTCTAAACTGGTACAGCCCAGCTTGATGGGGGAATTATCCTTTCTTTTTGGCCCCAATTGGAAAAGTAATGACTATTTCTCTTCCAAATACCCATAACGTGATTGTGATGTTTCTTCTGAAATTTGGTCACCACACACAAAAAAATATTTCCAGCGAACTTTTCAGAAGACAGTTCCTAAAGGGCATTAACATTCCTGTCTCCATTAACTAGCATTTCTTTATACAGAACCCTTTGATGCCCACATAATTTATGAATTCTCTATATCTCATTTTATCTTCTGAGTAGAAAGAATATATTTCATAGAGTCCCTTTAGAGGTAATGAAGTTTCAACAAACAGCTGAGACAATGAAGTTACAATATGCTGTCCTTTGGGCAGAAATTAAGCTTCACTGAGAAATAAAATAAGAATTTAGCATTTGGGCTGTGGTGAATAAAGAATATTTGAAGTGTGCAAAGGTTCTCTGTTAGAAGGTGTTATGGTTGGAAAGTATACTGTCCCTCGGACCTCATGCTCTGAAGGCAGCTCAGAGGTGGGTCCCTGGAGGTGTGGCCTCTAATGACAGGGTATAGCTGGAGGTAGGTCCCTGGGGCTGTGACCCTGGGGACTATACATGTCCTTTGTGCCCTCCCCTTGTTTTCTCAGCTCTCCACCATCATGCCCTGAGGACCTATAGCCTGGATTCCTGCTTGGCAGCCTGTATAGACTGAAGTCTCCAGATCCATAAGCCAATAAACCTTTCTTCCTCTAAGTGTTGGGTGTCAGGTGATTAGAGCACAGTGGTGAGAATCCTGCCTGAAACAGGAGGGGTAGAGAAAACATGTGAGAAGTCTGCCATACCCATTTCTTTCCGCACACTCTGAAGTCAAAGGAAGCATGGCTCCAGGCAGTGCAAATATTACAGAAGAAAACCCTGTGACCTTGTCAAGGCTACTTGGGAAGATGTGTGTGCCATCTTAGAACACTTGTGTCTTGTGAAGCTGAACTGACCTGACAGGTTTAGTAGTTCTAGTACAGTCTGTTGAGAACTGACTTCATGAAAGCCCAAAGCACACCAAGCCAGGAAAGCACAGTAGCCTTGTACCAGGTATGAATGCAGAGAGAACCAGTCACTATGTCCTGAAAGGGCCCGCATCAGGCAGGTGAGGAAACTGAGGCTGGGATGTAAAAATGAACAAACTGCCTAGTCCCATGGACACACTGTAATGGAACAGTATGCTCTGTCAACTCCTGTCACTGGGAATCTGTCAAGAAGACTACACACCTAGATAGTGTTTGTGATCCAATACTGGCATTCCAGGAAAGGATTGCAACACCTCTCACAGCAACTTGTAATGTGATTTGACCTGCTGCAGATATTACCCAGAGCACCTGTAGTAAGCTGTGCTTTATTTCTCCAAAGCTTTGTGTATGTGTGTGGTGGGGGGAGGTGGATAAATGAGGGTGTGAGACAGAGCCGACTGCTCAGTAAAGGCCTGCAGAGTAGATAAGGTACTAAAGTTAGGTCATAAAAACAAACAGTGAGTCTCCGGAACAGACTTGACCACTGACCATGCTGATGAATTTTTGCACTGGGCTGAGCCAGATATTGTATCTACAGTCTAGAGATGTGCACATCCCAGCAAAGTAGAATGCTAACAATGTGACTGCATCACATCAGTACGTAACTTGTAATTTCAAGAGTCACTTTCAATGAGATCATCTGTACTTGTGACCCAATGATATGACATGATTAGGCCTGAGACCAGCCCGTGAACACACAGGATGACGACTGTGTGATTACCTAAGCTGACTCATGGATACTGGGGGTCACAGGCACCTGAGACTGCTTGGAACTGGGAAGAGTTAGAGCTCCTTTCCTTTTTGAGGGAGAACCAGGACAACTTCACAAGATGAGATTGCTCAATAGAAAAGGGAGGACATCCCTTTGATTAAAAATATATCTTTCATTGTAAAGTGTGACAAGGGAAGGGTGGTGGGAACTCTAGGTTTCATCTTTCCTGCAATCATATGGAGGTATTGTGTAGACTGAGCACAGCAGGTTTAGAGGAAGCAGCGTGTTGTGATAAATCTTCCCTCTATCTGACACTTGCTAGCCCTGTGAGCTTAGGCAGGCCAGTGGTCCAACCTTCAGTGTTAGGGTTTGGATTTAGAATGTCCCCCAACATCTCATGTAGACAAGGCAGCCATGTTGGAAGCAGGGCTTAGTTGCTGAGAAAGGGTCCCTGTGGATGTGGCCTTAGGGACTATATATATATATATATATATCATCCCTTCTCTCTCTCTCTCTCTCTTGTTTCTAGCCTCTGTGCTGTGAGACCAGAGCACTTGCTCTCTCTCTCTCTGCTTCCCACTACCATTCCCTGAGCTCTGCAGACTTCACTTGACCTAACATGGACTGAACCCCTGAAATCTCCCGAACTGTGAGCAAACAAATCTTCTTCCTCCAAGTTGTTGTCATCAGGTTTTTTGGTCACAGCAGTCAGAATACAGACTGAAACATCCAGTAAAACCAGGACTCTCATATTCTTCTCTTACTGGTTGTAGGAGGATTAAATAACACAGCAGAGAGCCTGACCCTTAGTAGGTGCTATTAAATATTTGAACTTTCAGAAGATACATTTCACACACAGTCATCTCTTGGTTTGACTGCATGTCCACCAATTAATTCCAGATTCATGAATGAACTTTATTTTTTTATTTTTTTATTTTTTGCGGTACCAGGGATTGAACCCAGGGGCGTTCTACCTCCGTGCTACACCCCTGGCCCTATTTTTTTATATTTTATTTTGAAACCGGGTCTCACGAAGTTGCAGAGGGCCTCACTAGGTAGAGAGAGAGAGAGAGGGAAAGAGAGAGAGAGAGAACTGAGGCTGGCCGCGAACCCGGATCCTCCAGTCTCCACCTCCCAAAGTACTGGGATTACAAGCGTGCGCCACCACGCCCGGCTTCTATGAATGAACTTTAAAAACAAAGGTAAATACAGTTAAATAACCATTTAAAGCCGGGTATGGTGGCGCATGCTTGTAATCCCAGTACTTGGGAGGCTGAGACCGGAGGATCGCAGGTTTGCAGCCAGCCTCAGCTACTTAGTGAGGCCCTGTTTCAAAATAAAGAATAAAAAATAGGGCTGCAGGTGTAGCTCAGAGGTAGAATGTCCCTGGGTTCAATCCCCAGTACTACAAACCCCCCCCAAAAAATTTAACCCTGAACATGAGGATCTAGCTCTCCCCAGTCCCCCATATTGCCTTATGATGTGGGAGTCAGAAATAACAGCACTGACAGAACAAAAGCCAATCGTAATTGAACTTACACTGTGTGTGTTGAACATACAGCTAGGAGACGCACGGGTCCAATTCCTGTCCATCAAGGCAATTATGCCATGTCAGAGAAGCCTGGGCAAAGGAGGTGCTGTGAGGGGCAGCTGCTCCAACAGAGGCTTTATGAATGGTCTTGCCTCTCTGTAGGGATCTTTATAAAGAATTGTTTTAAGAAAAAGACTTGGGCCCTTAAGAAGAGTTCTCCACACTTGCCTAGTAAGAATTGATCACTGAACATTGCTGGACATGTAATGTAGCACAGTGAAAAAAAATAGATACTTTCATTGTCTTAAAGAAATTAATTAATCAGAGCCCTTATTAAAAACAGAGATGTCCAACAGAGCCCCAGATCATCCTTTTTATCAGCAGGGCTGGGAAACATCCTGGTATAATTTTTCACAAGCCAGTTTGGCTTCTGACATTGACCATTAGCTGGGGGAAACAGGTCATCATTTCTACTTAAAAGTTTATTTTCAAATGTTTGTAATTCCTACAAAGCCAATCAAAGGGATCTCCACAAATTAAAATACACACACTAATGTTATCTCTATTACCCAAGTCCACCTGTTAACTCTTGCCCACTCTGGGCCAGAAATTCACCTGGAGGCCACATCAGAGACATAACAAGCTTGTCTACTTTCCAGGCAAAGAACCTGTGGAAAATACACTGGAATACAAGAAAAGTACAAGCTCTTGGTTCAGGGCTCCAGTTGAACCAGGGCCACCTCAATATTTCATAACAAAAGTTCTCAATTTGGAATCCTAAGCCCCAGAGTTACTTAAAACCTTGGTAGAAGCTGGACATGGTGGTGCATGCCTATACTCCTAGTACTTGGGAGGCTGAGACAGGAGGATCAAAGGTTCTGTAGCCCAGAGGTAGAATGGTCTTGGGTTCAATCTCCAGTCCAAAAAAAAAAAAAAGAAATCTTGGGTCCCATCCCTCTTATTGAATCAGAAGCTGTGAGAGTGTTGTCCCCCCCACCCCACACACACTGCGCCACTGATTCTGATGGATTCTATAGTTTGAGAACCACTAGTTTTTTTTATGTCCATTTCCCACTTATTTCAATATAATGAAATAATACGTTTTTAATTAGTTAGACCTCTCGAGCTGTTGTTGAGATTGTTCTATATTCAGGTGGAGGAAGGAAAATAAAAAAGCCCACCTCATTTCCACATGACTGACATTCTGTACAGGAGCTTCAATTTGAAAACATTAGGAGACTAAACCTGGTCATTAGACAAGAAAGGCAGCTATACTGACTTCACTACTTTGAGTATTTCATAAAGCAAACTCACCTCCTAAGGTCATTTTAAAAGTAAAAACGAGGGTCTAATCATGAATGTTTCCATGTACATAATGCAATTTGAATTTAGCTGCTCAAATTATGAGCAGCCACTTCCTGACAGTTGTCCAAGGGATGAAAAGACTGTTTTAAATGTAATGCTCACACAGAGCATAGTTCCCATAATCCTTTGCTACATATATGTAAATATACTCTTATATATACATTTCCTATTTTTACTTGCGAGAATAATAAAGAGTATTAGATGCTTATATAAACATATCCTATATATAGAGAGAAATAAAGATTAATATGCTGTCCATGGGAGAAATTGAAGTCCAGTATATATATACATAAACCTACAAGGAAAAACTGTATTGTGTAATACAATATGCTCTGTTTAATAATTTCACATTCGTTTATAAAACCAAAAGAACACAGTTAAATGAACAGGAATTGAAAGCGCATGATAGATGCCTCCCTTATAGCATTTAAATCTCTTCCACTTGATTAAAAATTCCTAGTTCCTCTTCACTGAATTGTTTAGAGTTTTTGAGCAGCCTCTGCCCTGATTAAAACAAATTAGCATCAAAGATCCCCTGTTGAATGAGAAATCATTAATTGAGAAACATGCAATGCTCCTTAATTACCTTTAGAACAGCGAGAGAACAAATAATCTCAGGTTCCAGAGGGGCCTGCCTGCTCGGCACCACGGACTCATTTCGTGTAGCTGCTGGAATAAAACTCAAGTTGCGAACACTATTGGGGAATATCAATGCAAGGTTCAGTAAACACACCGTAGATTGTTTATCTAAAAGAAAAATATCTAGGTAATGACTAGCAGGAGGAGAGGAAAAAGCTTTAGTTTAGTATTTTGTTGAGAGCTTTAAAAGCATTTTCATATGCCAACAGTGATTGAGAAATCATGTAAGCTATTCTTTCTGATTCATAGGTCAATGTTTTGTATAATATATTTCATGTATATAATTACCCAGTGAGATTTCAGATGGCTTTGTACAGATAAGTAACTTTATCTTTTAACAGTGGGACAGAAAGCGACAAAGTGGTAAACTTTAGGAAGTCCGGGGACAGATGGAAATTCAAATTGTAATAGGTTGCTGTAGTCATGCCGACCTTTATATACCAATACAAGAGTTACAACCATTTCCATAGGGCCATGAGATAGGATGTATCCCATCACAACCACTCCGTAGGGCCGTGAGATATGATGCATCCCACCACCTTTGAAGTCTGGGAAGCATTTAATAATAACCTTGAGAGTATCACTGGAAACCCAATTTCTTGTAGGCGTTGTGCTGGTGTAAAGAGTGTTACTAAATACATACAGAACCATAGGACAGCCCTTTGCTAACAACCATGCCAGGGAGCTGAGCTTCTGAAGTTCCCAGAGCACCTTCCACGTGAGCTCCCTGGGAGGAAGCCATGTTCTCCTCTTTCTGCACCAAGTACCTGAAGCGTGGAGAAGCTCAGTCGTTCAGCTGGGGATGGAATCTTGGTTTCATTCTCCTTTTCCCAGGTTTCCGTCTTAGCCACTGGATCATTCCTCTGCAAGTCTTTGTAAAAATTGACAGAATCGAATCAATTCCCTCTATGTCCTCAGGTATTTTTGGTTCCCCGTATATAGTTTATAGACCACTCCAGATTCAATAAAGCACACAGCTACCACACAGAGCTGCATTTCTGATCTGTTCTGATTATTAATGTGATTAAGACCCAATCTGGGAAGTTTGCATTTGAATTTCGGTGACGTGTTTTACAAGCTGAATTAAACTTTATATCAACTTTATTTCAAACTCCACAGGTTATTGGTCATTATTCTTTGTCATGCATCCTACCAAGATGATAAACTCGATATTGTCACACTCTTTGCAAATATGGAAAATAGTCCCTTAGAGGCTACATTGTAAGGATGATTATCAAGGCTCCATCAACCAGTATGGAGATCAGTATAGAGGTTTTTCATAAGAACCTCTTTCTTCCCTCAAAAGACTAGAAATAAAACCACCATGTGACAAGCTCTATACCACTCGTTGGTATCTTTCCCAAAGAATTGAAGTTAGAATACTATAGTGATACATGCATACCCATGTTTATAGCAGCTCAATTCACAATAGCCAAATTATGGAACCAGCCTAGGTGTCCATCAGCAGATAAATAAAGAAAATGTGGTATATACACATAATGGGATTTTTTTCTCAGCCTTAAAGAACAAAATTATGTCATTTGCAGGAAAATGGGTGGAACTAGAGATTAATATGCTGAGATCAGCCAGTCTAACAAAGTCAAGGATTGTATATTTTCTCTCATGTGTGAAAGTTAGAGAAAAAATAGGAAACAAAAAGGACATCAGTTAAATGAGGAGAAAGACCAGTAGAATAATGAAGGGGATTGGGGGAGGGAAAATGAGGCTTGAAGAAGGGAACAGTTCAAATAATGTCATGCCCATATACGAAGGTATCACTACCAACCTCATTAAATGTAAGGGGCGGGATGTAGAGGGAAATATACCAAGTAATGTGTGCACGTATGAATATATCACTTTGAATCTCATTATGAAGTATAATTACAATGCACCAATAAAAGGATAAAGATATGTGATTTGCACCAAAAAAGAGAATGTTACTAGGAGTTGTATTAATGTCATAAAGAGGACAAAAGGCATGGTTGTAATATTTTGGAACCATAGAAAAATTGAGGTTTTTTTTCCTAAGGGGCTCTCATGAAGATATAATATGCCTTTTTGGATATTCTACTTTAGGACAAAATAATTCTCAGTTTGCTACTGTGCAAAACCAAAATGGTTCAGTGATATATTATCACTTAGAAGAATTACGAATAAAAAGGCTGCCACATATGTATTTCAAACAGAACTGTTTTATGGACATTGTTCAGAAAAGGAAAATCATGTCACCCAAACATTGATTTTGTATATAAAAACTAACAAGATATCCTGATATGTCATTACAAACTTCAAGTTTGACAAGCCCGTCCCAGAAGCAGCCTTTTGAGAAAGACCATGATGCTATTCGGTAGCTGTCCCCCACAGAAAGGCTGCCTCCTTCGGTAGCTTACCCTAATGGAGTTTTTGCATTGGAAGGTCAACTTGGACCTGTCCAGTCAGAAATCAGCGAGGAGCAGGCATTGGATGTTCAGAGTTTGACCCTCTTCTAACGAGCTCATCTTCACAGAGACATGTGGGGAGACCTTATTCTCTTATCCTCACCAGGCAACGAGCATCAATCGAATGTGGCGTTCTGACTCCCAGAAGGACTTGATAAGTAGCATCTCCTGTTTGCCATTCTCTATTTGTGTTGCAAGGTAATTCATTTCAGGTTGAAATCAAATTGTTTTAAGCTGAGCTAGTGTTTTTATTGGTGTCCTTCCAGCCGGCCTTCCCTTTTAAGCGCCATCGTATTTCAAACAAGCTGATCTGAAGGAAAAGATTACTGCTGCCAGCGCGCAGCGTCACCAGGGAGCAGAAAAGTGCAAGACCTGTTTCATGTTATTTATTTATTTATTTTTTAAAGCACGGAGAGAGGTATGAACGTGCTAGTCTGCAGCTGGGGGAAATGAGCTGACTAGTCGATGAAAGGTCAGGAGAGATGTGTAATGATGGGAAAGAATCTAACACAATCAGTTAGTATTTGCTGTAAAAATCGCCATTTAAAGTTGTGGAAGGTAACATTTAAAGTACGTAATGGAGATTGTAAAAAAAAATTTTTGAAAAGCGCACCTCTGAATCACGAGGTGCATACACCATTGTTTGCGATTACAATTTAGTTATTTGAGAACTTTGGCACATATATGCACTTGAGTATTTATCCCCTTCCCCCAAAAAAGAAAAATAAATCAAATGAACAATCAATTCTCATGATTCACTGAATGTAACTTGAAACTTTTCATAGTAAAAATATTTACGTTATTTGTACGTAGTTATAAATATTTAATATAGTCTCTTTACCATTTCAACAATAACAACAACCATCATAACACCTAGGTGACTGTTTTTAATCCTAAAAGAAATGGCTTAGACAACTGGCCCAAAGTATTAACAATAAAAAGTTGGCATTTGAGTATACATTAAAATTTGAGTGTCCCCACACAAGACCTTTTCTAATATAACCTCTATACCACTGGAAAGTACAAAATTTAAAATATCTTTTTTTGGGCAAAGAGGCTATAGAAGCCCAAAGAACTGCTACAAGAATTTGTTCACAAATGCTATTTTCCTGGGCGGATTTTCTAGAGTAGGATCCCCTATCTGACCATGCACACAGCTGGTTTAAAGAAGCTTATGCTTAAACTCTCTTGCCTGAGTGGAAATACCACTTCTGCCCAAAGTAACATTGGTAAAACCTTTTTGCTGGTGAGTAGAACGCAACGTTTCTGCAATGGTCTTTGAGGGTTCGGTTTCTTGTTCAGTTAGAACTGCTCCCCACCCAGTCCTTGAGTGGGAGAATTAAATCCTCAACTAAAGGGTATAAGCACTGGGAGGTAGGCAAGTAAGACTGGGGGAGAAAGGCATTAGTCTATAGAACCTCATTGAAACTCGTAATTTCATATTTGGAAAGCAAAATGTTTGCATAGCAGGGTTGGGGAAGTTTAAATCCCAAAGTATCGAGGCTGCTGTGGGGCTTTTCTAGTTACCCAGATTCTAAACAAGTGAGGAAGCCCATTGGAACTGGGACAGGGAAGTGCATCTTTACCCAATGGGCTATGGGCTGGAGCTGAAAGAATGCCTGTCCTTCACACCAGCGACCCGCGTTTCTCTGGCCCCTTTAGGCCAGAGAAAAATCAGTTTTGAGCTCAAATCTCCAAATCTCCACATAGCCTCTGATCCACCAGCAGCAATCCGAGGAGGAAATGTGCAAGGCTTGGATGATCACAGAGCTGCAGCTGCTTTTTGGTGCAAGAGAAAGGGACTCCGGGAGGCCACCATCAGCACTAGCAGCTCTGGGCACACCTTTGCCCAGTCCCTCCCAAAGCTTCTCTCTTTTCTAAAGCTCCTGAGAGATGCCAGTCATTCAGGCTTATTTCTCAGGGTTGGATGGGTCTCTTGATCCCAGCCTCTCCCCTGGCCTGGCCCCTGGAAGGTGTGATGGAGAGTTGGCTGCCTTGGGAGGAGGAAGCTCAATTCTACTCCTGAGAGCTGAGGCTGAGCCAGGCTCAGGGTGAGGCCTCAGGTCAGGATCCCAGCAGAGGGTCTGCTGGAGACCCCAAGCCCAAGAGGGGTCATGAGCACTTCATCTTTCTGTGGGGTTGGAGAGAAGCATGTGGGTTCTCCTTGGTTTGCTTTTCCCTTGGAAAAGACCCACTCTTTCCCAGAGAGGCCTGGCAGAGCAGCGCCACATACAGAAGGCTTGGCCTCAGATGGCCACTGAGCTCAAAGCCAAAGCTTGTCAAAGAACGTGCAGGCCTTCTCAGAAGCCTCCTGGGCAATGCCAGGCTGCAATGGGCTCAGAAAGCTGACTTTGTATTATTATTATTATTATTATTATTATTTTTGCAGTACTAGAGATTGAACCCAGGGACATTCTACCTCTGAGCTATACTCCCAGCCCTAGTTTTTATTCTTTTTTTTGAAACAGGGTCTCACGAAGTTGCGGAGGGCCTGACTGAGTAGCTGAGGCTGGCCGCGAACCCGGATCCTCTGGTCTTGGCCTCCCAAGTACTGGGATTGCAAGTGTAAGCCACCACGCCCGGCATATTTTTTATTTTTTTAATATACTTGTATTGGTGCATTGTGGTCTCACGTCATCCTGTAGTTCAAGTGACAGGGACATACATGCACACAACACTTGGTGACCTGAACACTGACTTTTTAAGTCAGAACAATTTCTGTCAACACAAAATACGTGGCCATGGGCACAGACCCCAGGTGAGGGCTGGAATCCTGGCTGCTCAGCCTCTGGTGAGTTTTACCTTCCAGTCTCGGGAACATTCGAAGTGCTAAACATGTGCTTGAAAGAGCACGTGGAGATAAAGGTCAGCGAAAATCGGTTAAGAGGGGAGGGGAGAAAAATGTATTCTGAATGTGGAGATTCAGTAATGCACATTTTAACACCAGTCTTACACGGGAAGGGGCTTTTTCCTGTATAATCTTGGAAAGGTTAAAAAAAAACTGCATTTGCCAGTGGGCGTTGGAAGAGCCAATGTTTTTATTTTAAGGCTTAAAGTCCTGATTAATAGCACGTTATACCCTCAAATTTTGGCTTTTTGAAGTGGATTTGAACTTTTACACAATCTGCTTTTAACACTGGCATGCACACCTGTGTATATATATTCTGATAATAGTTATGATTCTAATTCCTAATTTTAAAAAAATTTGATAAAACTAAAATGTTAAATGTATACTATAATGAAAACACCAACCAGATGGCTTGTATTCCTTAGGAAATTATTTAAAGTATATTGAATTAAAATGATAACTTCATTATTTAAAGAACTCCCTCTAAATGTAGATGAAGCTCTGTCCCAGGAGAGGGTGGCCCTAATTTATCTTCTGGTAAGAATCAGTGAGTAACTTTCTAAGTGTATCATCCTCTTAGGGCTACCCCAGTATTTCTAGTCTGAAGGTGGGAATCTGCAGTAATCTGGGGGATTCTTATGATCAAGTAAGTTCTAAGCTCACCCTAGTAAATAGCAAATGGGTTTGGGAAGTGGATTTTGTAAAAAAAAAAAAAAGTGTAGGTGGGGAGAATTAGTTCATTTGATCAGTTCTCCTTTTTTGAAACCTTTTCTAAAATAGAAAACACTTTTTGAATCATAAATTTTATGCTCATTAAAAGAAGATGTATCATGTAGGACCACAACGTAGGAACTGACCCCTTCTGCCTCGTGTGTACGTGAAAAGTGACAAGTACTGCTCCTGTCTAAATGTCATCGAGCAGTCATTTAAAAAAATGCTCAAGTAAATCTGTATAAATTTACAAAGGATCAAAGCTCTATTGACCCAAATATCAAAGTGGTTTCTTGTTTGTCTTAGAAATCCCTGTATCTTAGAAATATAGGAACTGGATAAATTTGGGAAGTCTTTTTGTAAAAACCTACCTGACTTTCACCTATGGTGAAAAGCTGGGTGAAAATTAATAGACAGATTCATAAATCAGTTGGCAGGGAAGAGTGGCCTGGTGGCCACAGGACTAACACCAGCCTGGATGCACCAGTCCTCAGCCCAGGGAGCTTCAGATGTTACAACAGCTCTGCAAGGTGGACCCCATTACCTCCTCCACAGGTGGAAAGGCTGGGGCTTCAAAACCTGCCACCACCGCACACCTCAAAGCTGGTTCCGGTGTCTGTGCTCCAGTCTGTCCATCAGCCTGCACTCTAAATGACCCGGCGGCATGGGCAACACCTGTACACTCACCTCTATCTTACTGACACCAGTGGAAAATGAGATTTGGGGAAGTATGTCAATACTGATTACATATTCAAATATGTCCCACTGGAAGTTTTCCTATGAAACAGAACACTATAGTATATGGAATCTATTTTTCTTCTCTGGGTATCACTAAGATAACTTTTCACTCATTTAAAGCAATTATGAGAAACCAAATTTTCTTAAAATTTATTAAATCAATCTATAAACATAAGCAGATTCTTTTTCAACAGTAATTTTTTTTAGTTATTCAAATAGTGTCCCCAGGTTAATTTTTTTTAAAACTCCATTCGTTTTTTACCAGTTTTTCATACTTGGCAGAATAAGAAATCCTAAAATCTAAGGAGTTTTTCAAAGTCATTCTGTACTGAAATTAAATTCCATTAAAGTAAGTTTTTAAGAGAATAAGTTGATTTAACTGCTAAATTCTCAGGAAGCACCAGCCTATATATGGGGTTTGATTTTGGTTAAATGAAAGCATCCAAATTTAAAGCGTTTTGTATATGGGGAATAAAAAAACAATAGACAGATTCAAAGTGATTATCCTTGATCCTTGATGTCTTTTCAATCCATTTCACCTGAGGGTGAAGAATTTTATTGCCAGTAAAAAGCTTTGAAAAGTTGAGAATATATTGCATAATTAGCTATGGAGTTAGCAATATTTGGCCCAGAAAATTATAATATGACTTTAACTTAACATTGCATTATGTCCCATAATTTTCTAAAATTCAAATTTTCAAGTGTTAAGAACTGGATGAGACTCAAGGTAGATGAAACTTGATAATTCTTTCACGATAATACTACTTGTTTAGCCTCTTTAGAAATACAGCTGAAGTGTATTTTTATGTACAAGTCTATAATTTTCATATTTTTGTTATATAAGCTTTCTCTAGTTACAACTGTTAGAGAATTAAACAAATTGAGCAGTTGATTTTTTTAAATGATTATACCTTTGTAGTCACCAGTTTTGTCAGTTTATTTTTCCAGGAGAAAAAAAATCAACATTTAAAGGGTCCAAAAGAGGCTGATAAAATTACTTATTTCTTTTAGGAGACATTTACAAACTTAGTTCACTTTTTTTGAGAGAAAATATCAGGGAAGTAAGAACAATCATCCCTTCAAACCCCCGCCCCAACAAAAATCCCACAGGCTATAGATAAAATTACTAAAATTAGTCTAAGAATTTGTCTTATTTTTAATGCATGGAAAATAGCAAATTATCATGCCAACATAGGGAATATATACTATAATCCATAAGTGCCTAATTATCAAAATAATGACATAGTCATGATTAGATGCAACCTAGCAATCTTTTATAAGATGCAACTACATATTGTATGATCATTCCTGTTATATATTACATTTATTCCTCTTCAAATTAAGCTGACTATGCATAAATGGCATTTGAAATAAACATTTAATATCACAATAGGGTCATATTCCGCTACTGTAAACCATGGCATGCAAGTAACTAGGCATTAACTGTAAAGTGTCAGTACCCTCCAGAAATCCAAAGAACATGAAAAGTACGTGTATAGTACTAAACATCAAGTAGATTGAAGTGACTTTCATATTAAACAAAACTATATCGTATACAGCAGCTTTGGGTATCTCTATCATTGTTCTTGCATATAGCCTGTTGTCATCCTGAAGTTAAAAACAGCAATTCCAAATTGGATCTATTAATGCTACTGAGCTTCAGTGAACTGTTGTCAATATTAGGACAAAAAATTATTCTGTGTTCCAAATTGAGGGCTGTTTTATTTTCGTTTTCCTTTCTGCCATAATTCAGTCTTGAATCATTAAGAATGTGGCCAACAATGAACTTATTTTTAGTAGTACTGAGGTTGAGCCCAGGGGCATCCTACCTCTGAACTACATCCCTGGCTTTCTTAATTTTTTTTTTTTATTGAAATAGGGTCTCCTAGGATGCTGGGAGTCTCGCTGCATTGCTGAGGCTGTCCTCGAACCTACGATCCTCCTGCCTCAGCCTCCCAAGTACTGGGATTATAGGCGTGTGCCACCAAGCCTGGCTGAATTTATTTTTTAAACTGCAGACTTTGTCTCCAGACACTAATGTGTCCATGCGGATGTTCACCAGCCAATGCTGTTCCCTGCTTGTGTTCTACATAAAATAGTTGGCAGGAAGGAACATGGGTCATGTGATAATTTGGGAAGTGTTCCCTCTAAAACACATCTCCTAACATTTGTAAAAGGTAAGTAAAACCTAGCAGCTAGAAGAGGAAGGCCAAAAAAGAAAATGACATGCTCTTATAAAAATGCAGGTAGATCATTTAGGTCTGATCCAATGATTTCTAGGCAATTAAAAAATTACCATATTGGAGCAGAAGCTTGCAAGCTATCAAATAACTGTTTCAGCTCTCTTCACGTTGTGTCTTGGAGGCTGTTTTGGGAAGGAGGGGACAAATTGATTGCTGGACAGGCTTTTCCATGCTCTATCAGCTCCGATAATGACTTAGGCAGTTGGCATTGGTGACAGGAACGTCCTCTACACTCAGAATTCTAATAAACCTCCTGTGAGGGAGTACATATCCAGGCGGATTCATTCTGGTCTGCATTCCAGTTAGGTGGAAAAATTGTTACCTTCTCAAATTGACTTTGGACATGATATGGTCATGTGAAGTATTTAAATACATCCTACGAAATCAAAATCTTTCTTTTACATTCACGACAAGATAAAACATAAAACAGCATTTAAAGTCATTGCGATTTGTTCATTTCCTGTTCATATACAGGTGACCTAAGTTTGCTTATGAGGCAAAAACTGTACAATTCTCACCATTCAGGCATTATAAAATGTCTTTCTTTAAAGTCTTGGGATATAAACAGTTGATTTATAGGAATTACATAGTTTTCATCTGCATTAAGAAACAATATACATCTTTTTCCAGAGTAATTCAATGTTAGCTACAATAAGCCTAAGAGTCTTAAAAACTGACCTCATCACCTGTGACCATCAATACTGTTACTTTTATAAAACTCATGAACATTCTTTGGCCACTTGGGACATTGTCCACTTAGAGGGAACTGTCATTGGGCCCTGGGTCATACAGAGATTGGCTGCTATAAAACCTGAGGCCAAAGAACAGCTTTAACGGAAGCCATTTGCAAAGTAAATCAGTACAGGATCTACAGGAGTGGTTTGCGTTTTTCAGACACAAGTTCCTTGACGTGTGGAGAGGTGTTTTCGATTTCGGACTCCCGAAGTCTTGTCTTTATTATCTGAAGGCTTCTGTTGTGCAATGTCTATCAGTGCACTGGCAATCGCAAGACCTGGAAAAAAAGGAGAAAGGCATTTAGATACTTGCTCACACATTTCTAGGACGGTAACAATGTTGGCCGAGGGCCCTGCGTTAGTATGGCTTTACATTTATCAAATGTTTGGCTGTTCAATTTGTTATCAAGTAGTTTGCCCTTGACTTAAAACATTTCTTAACTTGGACATGTGAACTTTGCCTGTGATGAAGAACAAAGACCTAACAAAGCTGCCTGACTTCGGACCATCAAATTCAGTGTTTGATCAAACATCACATTCTGTTGTGGCTGTGACTCCACATCTTAGTGTCCATGCCGGAAGGTAAGTCTGCTCTGGATGCACTAGGAATTTTCAATGTTACTATTTTTGTTTTGTTTTACAAACAAAACTCATCATATCGAGATTAAAAAAACTAAAACAAAATCTAGAGCAGTTTTAGGTTCTTAGAAAAACTGAACCAATATTGACACATGACTATTAGGTTAAGTCCAGGGTTTGCGTTAGGGTTGACTCTGTGTCATGCAGTTCTGTGAGTTCTGACAAATGCACAATGTCACATATTCACCATTACAGTATCATACAGGAGAGTTTCGCTGCCTAAAAATCCCCTGTATAACCCTAAAGCCTCCAGCAACTACTGCTCTTCATTTAAAATCTCTATAGTTTTTCCTTTTTTGGATGTAATATAGTTGGAATCATACAGTGTATGTAGCCTCTCAGACTCATTTCTCTCCCTTAAAACTATGCATTTTCTATAGTTTGAATACTGAATGGCCCCAAAGGCCTAAGTGTTAAAGGCTTGGTGCCCAGAGTGGACCCATTGTGAGGTGGTGGAATCTCTAAGAGATGGCTCCTAATGAGGGGTCCTTAGACCTTAGGGGTGTGCTCCTGCAGAGGATAGTGTGACCCCTGTCCCTCCTCTTCTCTGTTTCTCTTCCTAGTCAGGAGATGAGCAGTTTGCTCCACCATGTGCTCCCCACAAATGCCATTCAGCACCCCCACCAGAGGTCCAAAGTTCTGCTTGATTACGGTCTATCTTTAAAACAAAACCGTGAGCCAAAATAAACCTTTTCTCTTTTTAAGTTTATTAGCTCAGGTATTTTGTTATAATGATAAATTCTGACTAGCATGCATTTAAGATACCTCCTTATCTTTTGGGGGGCTTGATAGCTCATTTCCTTTTATCACTGAATAGTGCTCTCTCATACGAATGCACCGTGGTTTGCTTACGATTTCCCCTATCAGTTGACATCTTAATTGTTCTTGCTTCCTTCTTTTGGCAATTATGAATAAAGCTGTTATAAACATCTGTGTGCAGGATTTTGTGTGGACATAAGTTTTCAATTCATAAATATCTAGGAGTGTGATTGCTAGCTGCATGGTAAGCTGACATTATAACTTTGTAGGAAACTACTGAACTTTGTTATGATTTGTGATTTAGATATGGTGTCCCCTCCATAAAAGCTCATGTGTGGTCAATGCAAAAATATTCAGGGGTAAAATCATTGAACCATGGCTCTAAACTCATCAGTGAAAAATCCATTGACGGATTAATAATTTGAATGAACTTGTTGGGTGGTAATTGTAAATAGGTAGGTTATTGATGAAAGAAGTAGGTCACTAGAGTCATGGCCTTGGGGACTGTATCTGTCCCTGGTCCCTTACTCTCTCTCTGCTTCCTGGTTGCCATGAGCTAGGTAGCTGTTCTCTGCCATGTCCTGTTACCATGATGTGTCTACCTTGAAGCCGGCCCACTATGGACTGAACCTCCAAAACTGTGAGCCCAAGTAAACCTTTCCTTCTCTAAGTTGTAATTGTCAGGCATTCTGGTCACAATAACAACAACAAATAAAAATAATGCAGTCTTTCAAAGTAGCTGTAGCATTTTGTATCCCCATTAGCAATAATGAGAGTTCCTGTTGCTCCATATCCTCACCAGCAGTTGGCATTGTCAACGTTTTAGATTTCAGCAATTCTAGTAGGTATGTAGCAGTATCTTGTGGTTGTTTTAAATTGCAATTCTCTAATGACATATGATGGTGAGCATCTTTTGATATCTTTATTTGCCATTGCCATCTGTTTATCTTCTTTAGTGAGGTATCTGTTCAGATCTTTTGCCTATTTTTAATTGGGTTGTTTGTATTCTTATCATTGAGTTTTAGGGGGCATACATGTACACAGCATTCAATGAGCCTTCCCCCAGCTCCCATCCCACTCCCTCACCCTCTCCATGCACAACATTGTGATTGGCATTGATAAATTTGTGTATGTACATCATGTCCATTGAAATGTTTCCTTCATTGAATCTTCCTCCCTCCTCCTACTCCCTCCTGTAGGCTCCCTCCATCACTCCACTAGGGTTTCTCCTCCTTTGTCTAGAGTCCCTCCTGTATCCCAACTTCTCCCTAGCTTACACATATGAGGGAAAACATCCAACCTTTCACTTTTTGTGACTGACTAATCTCACTTAGCATAATATTCTCCAGTTCCATCCATTTCCCTGCAAATAACATAATTTTGTTCTTTATGGCTGAGTAGAATTCCATGGTGTGCATATCCCATAATTTTGTAATCCATTAATCTGCTGATGGACACCTAGGCTGGTTCCATAGTTTGGCTATTATGAATTGTGCTGCTATAAAAATAGATATGTATGTGCTTCTATGGTGGTCTGATTTCCATTACTTTGGATAGATACCTAGGAGTTGTATAGCTGAGTCATATGGTAAGTTCATTCTCATTTTTCTGAGGACCCTTCACACTGATTTCCAAAGTGGTTGTACTAATTTGCTATGTTTTAACAAGAAGAAGGCACCACAAAGACAGAGTTGTGCTATGCAGAAATGGTCGTGGAAGAAAGACAACTTGTTGACATTTAGCTGAGAAATGTCTTAAACCTAAGAAAAAGACCTTTATTATTATTGGCAGAATGTGACCACAAAAAGTGGGTGCTTAGCTACCATAGACAATTAAAAGAATATTGTGTTGTTATATCAATTTATTTTGTTACATTGTTCATTGATTGACAGGAACATTAAGATGCTCAGGACAGTAAAGACTTTATTGAATTTATATAAGCAATAGCTCAGCCCAATCCCCAGATTTATCATAGCTATGGGTGAGCCATTTTAGTTTTTGTTGAGTCCCATAATTCTTGAGTAAAACAAAATATGTGAAATCACTATACTATGCCACAGGGTCAGACTGCTTAGCCTTGTTTATGAAGAATTCGCTGAAGGTCTTCTGGTTCATTTGCCTCTCTCCAAGGTCTTGGAGACTTGACTTCTAAGTGAGCAGACCCAATCCCCGAGCCCTCTTGGACATCATCTATACATGTTGCTCTTAGAGGAAGACCTCTCTTTTAGATCTTATCCCACATAAGATGTCATTGAATTATTTTATTCCTGTAGGTCAATTTATTCTAGGTAAGCTTCAAATAAGATCTGGCAAGAACAGAACTCCAGAGATTTATGAATAGAAAGAAATGCCAATGAAGGGACATGGGCACTATAAAAGGAAGGTCACCTAGCCTAGTGCAGTGCTGTGCAAGTCAGGGACAGGTTTCAAGAAGTGTGTAAAACTGTACCACATGGGGAAGGCCTGCTACTAACAGAGGATGCTAGGTTCCTGCAAAGAAGGTTCTGGTGATCTTTGAGCCATTTCTATACCTGCCTGAGGCTAGAATCCCAAAAGTTGAGCAGGGAATGGGGTGAAAGAAGTGTGGCCAGAAGACCTATGTGTCACATTTAAGACATTTAGCAATGGAAAGAGACATATAGCTTATCTTCATAGAGGAAGCAGCAAGGTCAGATGAAATATACCCAGATGATAGGATTATATGAGTACATTTAATTTTTAAAGGAAAAGGGAACCTCAGGTATATTTGAAAACAGAAGATATTTATGGAGAAGGAGAAATGTGTGGTGTTAGCTAGGGAATGGCTTACAAAATTACAAGAACCAGTAGCTACACTAATAACTGTACACGTTTACCTCCTAAGGGTTTCTGTCAAGTAACATACTCTGTCAAGATATTAAATATTACTCTGAATTTTTTAGAGGTAATACAGGTTCAAAGTTTAAATAAAAATTGTGTTCTCGACCTTTGACAAGCACCTATGAACTTTGGAAGTGTGCAACACATATGTGTTAACCACTTACTTTGCTAGAGTAAATAATTCTTATTTCTTCACTTGATGGAGGTGAAGGGAATCAATTTAATAAAAACCATGGGCTGTGATTATGTAACTGAAAGTTCAGTTCAAGCAGATCTGAAGTTTCCACTGATCTCCTGCATTCCTCATTCCTCTGTCATGATTTACAGCTTCCTGCTATTTTACTCCTGGCACCGTCTTATCCAGAGACAGCCAAATATGACAAATAATATATATCTCCTTTAATGTGGCCGGAGACCACTTAACACTAATTTCAACGATTATAACATCCAAAAATGAAATCATGTTATTCATCAAACTTCTGAGTGACCTGGTCCAAAGAAGCTCTGAAAAATAAGACTTTTCCATCTACATGTGGCTGCAAATGTCATTTTTCTTACAGAAGATACAGCGCCAGGAGAGAAGTAAACAGTTTGAATTGCCAAAACAGGAAATTCTATGCTAATTCAAAACTGTCACAGCATCTTTGGATTTCAGGTATATGAAGTCCAAATCCTAATTAAAATAGCATCTCTCACAACATGTCCTAGGTTTATTAGTGATTCTGAAGCTCGGGAACACATCTAGTCGAAAAATCCTAAGTCATAAACCATATATTGGTTCTTAATTTACAAATAAAATTGCAAATCATGCCGATTTTTAATTTGACGGCTTCTTGTTCTTTCCTACGAAAATGTAACAATCCACCCCATTTTCAGATTCCGTATAAATGGTAGTAAGTGTGTGGGAAACCCCACACTCCTCCAGCCAGTGCTATTTGAGTGTACAGCCCATGTGTTCACTGGTCTTGGATTCCTGATGGGCCACATGACATTTTCATTCCAATTTAAACTTGGGTCCTTTTCTAGATCACCGAGTTTGTGGCCCACCAGGAGTGATATATTCTTCATAAATCTTGTAATTTATTTATGAACAGCACAATAATCATATTAACTGCATTTGTGTATGCATACCTCAAATATTAAGTGAAAGTTTTCTATTACTGTTTTTGCATTTTGTCATGTTTAATATATGGTGAACTTTATGAAGACCAAAAAATAGTCAGAATGACCCAGAAGTTGCTAGACCTTCTTTTAGCCTACAAGCAGATCTGGATACAAGCATGAACTAAAGAGACAAGGTCCCTGTCTTTGGGCACTGTGTCTTGTGGGAAGGACTCCGGGTGGAGGTGCCAGGAAGGAAGTCATCTCTGTCATCTTGCTTCAGCACACTTTGTTATTGCAAGGAATCTAATTTTCTTAATTGATTAAAAAGAAAAGTCAAGTTAGTAGCTCTTCTTAAAAGACAGTATTATCTCCCTCCATTCCTAATTATAACATTATATACTGGTGACAGACTGGACATACAAATAATGGCCAGACCATGTATAAAAACAGAATTCGGTCCCACAATCAGCACTAAGATGCTCAGAAAAGCAATCCACTATCTTCAATGGCCAGCCCAGGAAGCCAGCCCTCAGGAAGTCAGACTGCTATCTCTAGCAACAATCCATGATGGCAAACAATGACCCCTGTGACCATGGCCCAAATGACCAGGACTTGGTCTATAACTGACAGCTTCCCTAATTTGTGTCCTCACTTCCAATTTAGGGACAACTGGAGAAAGGCGAACATGGACCTCTAGCCAACTGAGCAGAATGCCCCGCTTCTAGTTAGCCTGCCTACCGCTCAGCCAAGCCACCCAGCTCCAATCCGGGCAGTCCTGGAGTGCCCTTCTTTCCTCTGAAAGCTTGCCCGCTCCTCTGCCTGCCTCCGAGTCTTTGCCAAAAAGCAAGAGATGGTGGCTGACTTCATTGCTGGAGCAAGCTCTGAATAAGTTGCTTTTGCTCGTTTGCATTTCGTTGCTCTTGGTTTATTTCCACATTGGCAATAAAGAGATAAGGGTAATGAGATCGTTCCTAGATTTTTTTTTTTAAAAAGGTATGTATCAATAAGATAAAAGCCACCTAGAAGTAGGTTCTTCGTACTGCCCCTTGAGGCACACGTTTCTCCTGGTCTGGACTTCCCTGGGAGCTTTAGCCGGCCTTCACCTGTGCATCTTGCTCCCCAGGAGGAAGCGCTTCGTCCCCTCAGATCCTGTGCAGTGGCGCGTGCTGAGTGCCACAAGAGTTCCATTCAAATCAGGTCACTCCAAAGATCATTTTTCAAAACGTCACACAAATCATCTGATGAAATCCACTTATTGTGTTCTCTAGGCCTAGCATAGTTGCTTGTTATCAAAGCAATACAATTAACTGGGGGAACAATTCATTATTTTAGACGGGCGGTCTAAAGGAATTTCATTTACCATGTCAAGATGATGCACAGACGCTGCAGGCTAGCAGAACTTACATCAAACTCTACCGGTAGATTCAATAAAAATGCTGGGGCTTAAATATTTATTATACGCTTTGCCTCTTTGCACTTTTAATTCTTAAATGCCAGACACTATGACATTTAGATTATTTAAATACAAAATATATAAACCACATAAGAAAGAAAGTCCATCTTCTGTTTCCTATTCCATTTGCCATGGCCTCTTAACATCTCAAACTGGTCCTCACCAATGTGAAACATCGCCAGTGGCCATTCTCGGTCACCCAGGCCAGGACAAGTGTGAAGGAAGCAGGGTCCTTTGGGACCATCAGGATTTCCTTCAGCAAATGGGCACAAGTCAGTAGTCACAGGGATGGATGCCAAAAGTTTCCACAACTAGTTTGTAAGTACATAGAACATGCATTAAAGTCAAACCTTTACCCACGACCTTAGAGGAAAACAATATTTGCTTCCTAAAATTTAAAAACTTCATTTCTGCCAGGCATAGTGGTGTACTCCTGTAATCTCAGTACTTGGGAGGCTGAAACAGGAGGATCGCAGGTTCAAGACCAGCCTCAGCAACTTAGACTCTCAGTAACCTCCTGAGACCCAGTTTTAAAACAAACAAAAAGGCTGGGGGGGTGGTGGCTCAGAGGTAGAACACCCCTGGGTTCAATCCCCAGTACCACACACAAAAATAAACACATAAAAGCTGGGCGTGGTGGCGCACGCTTATAATCCCAGTACTTGGGAGGCCGAGACAGGAGGATCACAGGTTCGCGGCCAGCCTCAAGCTACTTAGTGAGGCCCTCCGCAACTTAGTGAGACCCTGTTCCAAAATAAAATAGGGCTGGGGGTGTAGCTCAGAGGTAGAATGCTCCTGGGTTCAATCCCCAGCACCAAAAATAAATAAATAAATATATACATACATGCATACATAAATAAATAAATTCATTTTTCTTTAAACAGGTTCAAACATGCTTTAAAGAGAAAACAGTGTAAATGACTAACAGCTGAATACTTAAGTGGTAAATATACCATTTTTAAACCACTAAATTTGCAACAAAAACCACCAAGGAGAAACATCAGGAATTTAGTTCTTGTTAGTAAAACTCTAGTTTTCCCCAATGGAAGTGAAATGGTAACAGTAGACTCCAGCAGTAACAATCTAATCATAAAATTACTGATGTGTGTGTTTTTTTACAATTATGCAGAACAATTAATAAGTACAGTAATAAAATACTGCACATCAAATGAAATAGCCGGGGAAAGAACATTCTTGCTTTATATACAAACATGGCACTTCCATTTTACATTTGAACAAAAGCCTTGGAAACGTCATTCATTTTGAAATGCTCTCCTCCCAAGCCTGTGTAAGAGCAGGCACCACTATATATTTTAATTTTCCAGGAAAACAGCTTCATTAGGCGTGAAAGGTTAATTGCAGGTTTAAGTGGAGTTCAGGGAACGGTGCAGGGTCTGTACTGAATTGCACAGTCTGCTTCTCCAAGACTGAATGAGTGCTATAAACTGTTTGCCCTACTGAAATGTTTTACTACCTCATTTACTATCTGTCTTCTTTTACTGCTTGTATTTGTAGTTCTTCTAAACCTTTAATGGCTACAGTTTTATTTCACTGTAATCAGATTTAAATGGAAATACCATGCTGGGATGTTTAAATGTTTTCTCTCTGATTGTATAGAGCTACATACTACCGATCAGAGGCTTGGCTATCCTTCACATGGTTAAGAAAGTGACTTTGGGAAACTTTGATGTCACGTAGACGCTCGCTATTGTGCAGACTTAATTTAACATTCAGTGTGGCCACTCTTGCCAAAATGCAACCGGGGCTGGATGCATAATTAGAAAATATGCATTTCCATTTCAATTTATCTGTTGGAAGGCCAGCGCAACTGAAGTCATTATTAGGCAGAACTCCAAAGGTTACAATGCTGAATAAAAATTGAAAAACTTCAAGTACTGAAGACACGGAAATGACAAATGGACTAGTCATATTTGAGAGTTTAAAGAAATGTTTCCTCTAACCTACAAAAACCCGACGGTGACTAAAGATGTCAATGTTTCAATACAAATGAATATTATATTCTGGTTATAAAATTGTGTTTGGAATTCAACATAATATAATATTTTATAATTTCATTTAAAGACATCATTCACATTGTAGATAATCTAATCCTACTCTAGTACCACACACTCCTTATTCAACATTTTCTGTGACATGGCTAAGCACTCCCTAAATTTTATATGAACTGTTTCCTCGTTGGTTAGAGTGGGCTAAGTAAATCATGGTCATGGCTGTCTCAAATCATTGTCTAATGCAAATCCTCGTGAGTCTTGGCAAGTAAAGCTCCTTGCAGATATCTCCAGACTAATTTTAATTACACAGTAAGACATTTCACTTGGTTCATTTAAAGTAGTTTCCATTTTTTTATTTTTATTTTTTTAGAATGACAAACATTTACAAGAATCAGCCTTGCAGCTACTGTTCCACTTTAGTAAGTAAATTTGGAACTCAATTGCGAATTCTGTCTTTCTAAGTAGACTGGGGAAATATATTTTAGTATTTTCTTCATTCAATTAAAAACAACAACAACAACAATTCTAATGTATGATAATCCCTTATTTTATGCCCTAGTAATCCTTAATTTCAGTTAATTTAGGTGCTTATCACTCACTGAAGAAACTGAACTACAACAATATTGTAATAATGGCCACATTTTATTTTCATTTGTTAGATAAGTTGTATTTTAGTGTTTATAGTGGTAAAATGGCATTAGTTGCTTTGAATTAAATGAAGTTTGGTATTGAGAAAATATTTGATAAAGTATTATAGACAGTGAATCAGTGAATTACAAATGCCCAGAAAACTCCTAAGACTAAAGATTGAAAAGTTGTTTGAAGATTAAAAGTCACTTCATTTGATAACTATTTCTTAGGTAACTGCTGTATATGCCGGGCACTTCCCTAGTTTCTAAGAATTTAGCAGTGAACCAGTCAGGTAAGATATAGAAGATTCTGTCCCTCCTGGAACTTACACTATAGTGCATCCTGCACATGAATTCCTTGACCAAGTTATGGCAAAGATTAAATGTAAAAGTCTTAGAAAAGTGTCTGGTGCATAAGAGATCACAAATGTCAGCCATTGTCATCAATCATCATCATCATCATTTTCATCATCATCACCACCACCATCACCACCACCACCACCACCATCATCATCATCATCATCATCATCATCATCATCATCTGAAAAGCCTGAAGCCAAATTGGAAGCAACAGACAAAATAGTGAACACTGGAAGATGTTGCCTCTGTCCTACAGTAGCATCTACCAATTAATTAATTCATTCATTCATACATGCATTCATTCCAAAACCAGTGTGGTTAGGAATGCCAAATAAGGGGAAAAGTTGATAGAAAGATGGTTTCAAAGACTCACAGACAGCATCAATCCAGGCAACACTGACAGTGGGTTGATACTGTGTTCAGTATCAAGGCCAAGTGATTTTGAAGCCTGAGATAATAAAGACAAGAGTGTGCTTGCATAGACAACAGGACTTCTGTGTGCTGCCCACTCATTAGGGAAGGTGAAAATAACTGAGAACGATCATGGTGGACTGGCAACATCCCACAGAGAGAGCACTGTTTAAATTAATGTTTGTGTTATTGGAAATATGACTAACAATTAACCTCTGCACATTTTTCAGAGTTTAAAAAATACTTTTTCATTCATTTATCTAGGTTGCTCCTTAAAACTATTCTGTGGAAGTGGGTCAGGAAGCTATTTTTAATCCTGGTTTCACAGATGGCCCAAACGAGCAGAGTGAGTAAATGACTAGTTCAGCTCACACGGCGGGTGGGCGTGGGGGGACTTGAACCCACAGCTCTGGATCCCTTGACTCACACGCTGCTCACTTCCCAGCCGTAGGACAGAAGCTGCAGCCTGAGTGCAGGACTTGGAGACGAAAGAGCAACAAAACCGGTGGAGATGTGAAATCAGTATGGTCAAAGGCTTTAACTGATGCCAATGCCAATGAAAGCAACAACGATAATACAAAAGCAGCCTTCTGTTAACACTGAAAGCTTGCTATATGCCAGGCATTGCCCTCGGCACTTTATATGCGTATTGTATCAACGTATGCAAATACGTGGAAGACACAGGTCCAGCTGATCAACGTGTATTGAGGGCGTATTGTGGGTAGCGTGGTGGTAGTTGGTTATTCTCAAAGAAGAGTTAGGGCAGAGATGCAGGAGCTCCTAAATTTTCTAATGATTGCACAGACACGAATTCTGAGAAGGAGGCATGAGGCATGAGGGAATGGAACATGGGGCGATATCTCTACGGTAAGGATGGAATTTGACGATACCCAAGGCAGAACAAGGGACAGGAGCCTGAGCTGAGCTTTGAATGATGAGAAGGAAGTAGTCAGACACCACCGGCATGAGTGTGTGGTGGGTTCTGGATGGAGGGGACGGCACATTCCTGGCATGGAGAGGAAAGGTATTTGGGAACCCTCGGTACATTTGCTGTGGGTGGAAAAATGGGTCTTCCAGTCACAAGACCCTTGGTGTCACCCGGGCTCATAGCCAGAGTCTGATGGACGAGAATGATGCTTGTGCCTGTCCACATGGACGGCAGCGTTCATTCATCAAAAGGAAGGCTTTCGGGTGTGGAGTGCGTTCTTCTTCCCTCTTCCATCTCCCAATGGGAAGATGGAGAGAGAAGGCAGAGAGGGAGCAGAAAAGCGTCCATAGAGCAGCCTTAGCTGCCAAACTAGGACAATGTTTTTTACTGTGCAAGCCAGAAAGAGCCATGGAATGACTTTAAGGCACGGAAACACATGATCAGATTTTTATTTCAAAGAGACACCTCTAGTGGTAGTATGGAGAACAGATGGGAGCAGGGGCCGAGGCTACTACTATGAAATCGGATAAGCAAGCAATGGTAAGGAGAGAGGAAGAGGATGCACATGATACGTATCTGTGTGAGATTTCTATGGGAGATGAGGATAGGGCGGAGTCTGGAATGACTCCCAGGTGTCTGGCTTGGGTGCCTGGTGCAAAGAAACCTTAGTCACCAGCATAAGATGGAAAAGGAAGAGCCAGGGTATGTGGTAAGGCTGGGGCTTATTGGTTTGGTCCTTAACATACAGAGTTTGAGTTTGATGACCTACGGGCATCATAGGGGGACTGCCTGGTTGGAAATGCAGGTGTGAAGCTATAGAATGAAATCTGTCCCAGAGGTGTAGAATTGGGAGTTGTGTGCGTGGGTGGAATCTGAAGGCTTTGTAACTGTACAGGTAGGTAACAATAGCTTTTGCAATACTTAAAGCCTCGAATCTCAGCGGCTTAACAAAATAGAATTTCATTTCTCACGAGGCAAAATGTTCCCGATTGGTGTCAGGGTGTGTGCAGGGCAGAGGCAGAGAAGGGGAGCAGCTCTGGTCTATGCATTATGCAGGTATTCAGACTGAAGACATTTCTGCCATCTTCAACCCAGGGCTTCCAGGTTGCCTTGAGCACTGACACCTAGGTAGCAGGTAGGAGATGGGAGGTTGGAAAAGGTACACCTCCTCTTAAACCACTTTGGGCCAGAAAAGCCCACAACACTCTTCCAATGCCATTAGCAAGTCCTGCTTCTTGGCCATAGCTTTCTGTTTCTGGGGTGGGGGTAGGGAGCTTACGTTCTCTGCATTAGAGTGGAGGAGGCCACCATGGTAGAAAGTATACAGTTGAGAGCCGGGCGTGGTGGCGCATGCTTGTAATCCCAGTACTTGGGAGGCTGAGACCAGAGGATACGGGTTCGCGGCCAGCCTCAGCTACCTAATGAGACCCTGTTTCAAAATAAAGAATAAAAAATAGGACTGGGGGTGTAGCTCGGAGGTAGAATGCCCCTGGGTTCAATCCCCAGTACTGCAAAAAAAAAAAAAAAGTATACAGTTGAGTTTGGCCTGCTTCTGTAATTGCTGAGACAGGATCACAGGTTCGAAGCCAGCCTCGGATGGCGTAATGAGACCCTGTTTCAAAAATTAAAAAAATAAGGCCGGGCATGGTGGCGCACGCTTGTAATCCCAGTACTTGGGAGGCGGAGACCGGAGGATCCTGGTTCGCGGCCGGCCTCAGTTACTTAGTGAGGCCCTCCGCAACTTCGTGAGACCCGGTTTCAAAATAAAGTATAAAAATAAGGCTGGGGGTGTAGATCGGAGGTAAAACGCCCCTGGGTTCAACCCCCGGTACCACAAAAATAAATAAATAAATAAATAAATAAATAAATAAATAAATAAAAAGGGTTGGGAGTGTAGCTCAGAGGTAGAATGTTCAATCCCCAGTGCCAAAACAAAAACAAAAACAAAAACAACTAGATTGAGGAGAGAAGGCTGATAGTGGGGTAGGTAGTGGGAAGACCAAGGAGGTAGGAGACAGCAAGACTCTATAAGAAGACTAGTCAGTAGTGGTTATAACCTGCAGATCCTGTTGCTGCTGTTTGCAGCAAATAACCCCCAAATTCCATGGCAGCTTTAAGCCTGCTGAGTTGGCGGCTTCCAAACTTCTCTTGACTTGAACTTGAGAGCATCCCCTGAGAGATTCCTTCGGAGAGAAACGAGTAGGTGGCTGCTAAGGTCACTTCTGGCTCTACAAATTTATGGCTGCAGCTGACTTTCTTCAGAAGGCCATCAGCAAGGCCCGGGACTTCCCTACTGTCCCCTCGCCTGTGCCCTCATGTGACAGCAGAATGAGCTGCCATCGTGTCCCTGTGAAGGCAGGGGCCTGGCTGTGTTCAGGGACTGGCTGCTAGAAAGGTGCATTTGGTCTTGCTAGTTAAAACCTTGGGAAGGTCTGGACATTCTTCAATAGCAGCGAGAACCCCATGCTGATGATACTGGATGTGGCTGGTGCTGCCACGTGGTTTCTGTGATGCCAACAGCATCGATCAAAACACTGCCTGTGAGTCTCACCTGAGAGATGCAGAGAGGCTGGGCCTTGAGCTTAGCTCCAGCAATCTCTGCATAGCCTGGTAGATTTGAGTTTTATTTTGTTTTTAATAAATTTAGTTTTCTACTTATTTATATTTTAGTACATTTTTTTTTATCGGGCGTGGTGGCACATGCTTGTAATTCCAGTACTTAGGAGGCTGAGACTGGAGGATCCGGGTTCACGGCCAGCCTCAGCTACTTAGTGAGGCCCTCCGCAACTTAGTGAGACCCTGTTTCAAAATAAAGAATAAAAACTAGGGCTGGGGGTGTAGCTCGGAGGTAGAATGCCCCTGGGTTTAATCCCCAGTACTGCAAAAAAAAAAAAATAATAATTCTGCTTATCAATTGGGAATACCTTGAAAGTAGGGAATATTCACTTTTATGTCCCAGTGTTTGTTTATCTTAAATAAGTGTTCAATAGATATTGCTGAAACAAGAATGAAACAATGCATCGTGGAGTTGTGTGCTGCTAAGGGAGTGAATTCTGATTAGAATCTCGGTCTGTTTTACCCTGAAGGTATCTGGAATTGCAAGGCTCACTTCTGATGTTTCTCTCTTCCTGTACCGTTTCAGAGAAGTTACTGAGGTCAGGGTAGGGTAAGTCAGGCCCGCAGGTGAGCGTGCTGCGGCTTCAGTATGGCTATAGTTCACGTTGTCCACAAAAGTGGCCAGTGGAGATGATCCTGTAGGTGCCTCTGTATTCCCAACATGTAACAACCCTTCCTAAGGACTGGCCATGCCCAGAGACTGAGAGCCCCAGGAGTAAGCTCCCAGCTCAGTATCTTGGTCCACGTGGTCTCTGAACAGGTTTTAATATCTGTGGTTGTTTGTACAAGATTGACGAAATACAGAAACAGCTGCCACAGTGGCTTGGTGTCAAAAGCCCTAGCAACTCAGCTCTCCCCAGATGCCCTGCACAGGCTTTTGGTATTTTTCAACCAAGCTGGGACGTCCCATCACAAGCTCCCCTTGGATCCTGAAGGAATTGCTTCCTGGAGGGACAAATCAGTTCACCTTTTATGTTAGCTCTCTGGGGAGATTTGTGCAAAGTGAGAGCTAACATATTTTTTTTGTTGTTGTTGTTGTTTGTTTATTTGCTGATCGATTTGTTTTTAGCTCAGAAACTCATTTACAAGAAATTAATTTTAAACCAAAGTTTTGGGCAGTGATATGCATCCTTATTTTCCATAGTTTTTCATGATAGCATGGGGGAGTCTAGGAGATAGATATAAGGCTTATGACATCACATAGCACAGATATACCACAGTGAATATTACAAGACAAACCATCAAGTGAAACAATAAATTTTAGTATTTTCCGAGGGGATGTTTCTGCTCCTCTAAGCTCATAACAGCCAATATTTTTTAGAAGTTCAATATTTAAATAGAAAATATATGACTATCTCTGCAAAGTCAAAATATTGTTTTAACAAAGTCCATCAGTAAAACAAATGTATGGATTCTGTATAAAAGTCAAATCATGGCAAAAAATGAGAGAGGAAAAAAATTAGGTAAAATTATGCAAATCCTCACTCCTAGCCATTTAGATAAAAATGGAAGAGAAAATGCTATAGAGAACCACGATTTTTTCCATTAATATTATTATAGATTGCTTGGACCTTACTAAAAGTTATTACAGATAACTTAAAGGCCAAAGGCATTTTAACAAAAACCAAGGTGTCTGTAGCCAAATTGATCCTTGATAAATCTCCTGGAGGAAAAGTCAGTATAGCTGGATGGTGTATTTCACAAAACAAACTTGAAACTTTTGCTCTCTAGCTTGCTAAGTGACCCGGGACCCTGCCAGTACACATTCTCTCCAGTATTTCCAAACAGGGACTTTGGGGAAGCAGTTTGTTTAACTGACCTCTTTTAATCTTACAGAAGATGGTATAAAAGAAACCTTCATTCTCGGAAACAATTTTGAGAATCTGACTGAGTCTGTCCCATAAACGCTGACCCTTCTCAGTGAAAAAAAAAAGTCTCATTTTTGTTCCACTTTGCCTTTGGGAGCAATCAAAGTGTCCTGTGAGCCACTATAAATTGAGAAGTGTCACAGAGTCAGCACTCCTGGGGACCTTTCAGGCAGGTAAATCAGAGGAAGCTGACTTCAGAGTGATCCGGAACTTTCTGATGTCATATCTAGGAGGATAAACAATGTCCTGCGTTCTTACCTGCTCAGCGATTGGCCAGGCGTGTCTGTAGAGGGGGCACCTTGCTAACCACAGTTCTTCGTGGGGTATCAAAGGAATGGGTGAAGATGGAGATGGATGGGGGTAGAAATTCTTATTAGTGTGCATCATAGAATGCTCACTGGGAAGAAAACCAAATGTCACTTGGAGAGATGGGAGACTGCCCTCTTAATTGGGCATATTCACTTTTAGTAAGCGCCTTAGCTGGCATGGAGATGAAAAAATTTATTTGCAGGTCAATAAAGGAAATCTCTTGTGATCAATGGTTGATTACAGTGAGATCTTCTGAGCAGGAGCCTTCGAGCTACATTCTATAAAGGGTTTTCAAATTAGTCTTGCTCCGAGGTCTGGGCAAAGGGCCAGTTCACCACCCAGCTGCCTTTGACTTTCAGCCCAACAGTTGATGAGTTCCCATAATTAGAGGAAAAGATTTTTTTTTTAAATAAAGAAAAGAAACTTATAGTATCATTATATTTTAGAGGTATTACATCTAAGAAAGTAAAGTATAGCCAAAGTATGGTATTATCAGGTTTTCAAAATTATAATTTCATCAGATTTATTTTCGTAGTCTCTTAATCTAAATTTTCTCTTTCTAAAGTTGGAGAAATGCAAATAATAATTTTTATTTGCAAAGTTAATTATAATTTGCTCCAAAAAACAATGCAAATGGGATCTTGAAAAGACAAATAACTGGTTTATTAAAAATCAACTGGTACCTTTGAATCCCCCCCCTGCACCTTTTATTGTAAAAGGCTGTTTTTAAAGCATTTGACAAATTGGTCATAATAATCAGGACAAAAGTAAGTCCCTTACAAATTAGTGCACATTTTAATTAACTATATTTTGTTCCTATTTAATTTTCTAGAGTTGGAAATAGCAAACCAGTTGTTTTTTATTTCGTTAGTCAGGTACTAATTGAGACAAGTAGATGGAGAAGTAAAAAGACTGATGATGAGCCACAGCCCCACAGGTCAAAGGGCTACCTATTATTTCTAGAGAACTAGAGCAATCCACAAAGATGGAAAGTCAGTGTACAGAAAGGCAGATCCTGGTACTCATGTCTGGAGGCCTACTGTCTATCAGCATTATCCTAGTTATATATTTAGAGCATGCTATACATGGGATTATAGACAATGTTACCTGTAAAAGTCCCCAAGTGAGCTGTTTGAGACTAAACATGACTGTGCTTTTGTACAGAACTACTTGTATGACCAGAGCTAGCCCTGCTGAGTATTTTAGCACAATCAATTATATCCAAAATCTAATTTCCTTTTTGCGGTACTGGGGATTGGACCCAGGGGCATTCTACCTCCGAGCTACACCCAGCCCTATATTTTATTCTTTATTTTGAAACAGGGTCTCACTAAGTTGCGGATGGCCTCACTAAGTAGCTGAGGCTGGCCGCAAACCTGGATCCTCCGGTCTCAGCCTCCCAAGTACTGGGATTACAAGTGTGCCACGCCCAGCTTAATTTTAATTCCAACAAAACCAACAACTGAACTGTAGGTGGCTGAATTGCCTGCTGTTTGCACTGTATCCAGTTGTGTTGCCCTTCGTTTCACGTATGACTCGATCGTGTTCTGAGGTTTATGATCCAACTGGAGGAAGCTGTCCACTCCAGTTCTGAGCACGGCCTTCATTTAGACATGCAATTAAACATGGCAGAGGCAACTTCTGGGGAAGGGAAGAGTCTAACAAATCTCTAGGATTACCATGGGATGAAATAGGTTGTTCAATAATTTTAACTAACTGGGGAAAAGGCCTGCTCAGGAGAAACAAATCAAGCAGATACTGTTACAGGAAAATCATCCTAAAATACGGAGCATTGGCATTCAAATGTGAATCAGACATGGCTAAGCAACTACAGCCACATCCCCAGAGCCCAGGACCAGGGGAAATGCCCCCTACGCTTCCTAAAATGGCCAATATTTTAACACACAAGAAACTCTACCACATTCCATAGGATTTTGGAAACTATCCTATCAGACTTCAAATGGTGCCTCTTTCACAGAGCATTTAACCTTTCTCAAACATTTATATTGGATTGGCATTTCAAAGTAAGGTGAACTGAAAAGGGGAAAAAATGCATTTTTAAAAAATATATAAAAGCAATCTGTTCAACTTCTCATCATTAACATATTACATATTAACATATGTTTTGTTCTAGTATTACTCAAAATTAGCTTTGAGATAAAAGTTCATATTAATTATCCCATAACGTAGCCTAATCACTGCTGACATTTTGAAAGAAGATGTTAAGACAGCCAAGATAAAAACTAAAAGTGGGTGCAAAAATATTACACATGTTCATCACAAGAAGCCTATAATCCTCCTCTATGAGTTCATCTTCTCTCAAAGTAAAACCGGGCAATGACCACAATTAGAGACAGGATAAAGTAATTGGACTCTCTGACCTACTCAGGCCGTGTGCTCCTCCATCTCTCACAAGTCTCTGCCCCAGATTTTGGATAAGCCCAAAAGATTTTGGATAATATCAGTTTTAATTTCATTTTATTAATTTTTATGCCTTTAAGTATAAATAAGACAAAAATAAGTTACAATGTGCCAAAGATTTATGCTTTAGATTTTGCTTTTTCAATTTGAATGATTAGCCCTAGAACGAAGTGAATGTCAAATCCAACCTTTTGAAGTTAGCAAACATGGCAAAATTTAATATTACAAAGGGAAGATTTAATATTATATAAATATTCCTAAATCCCAGTAAGAAATAAGTATAATCAAATTTAGCCTCTATGAGTTTTGTTTCTGAAAGTGTGAGCATAAATTAGCCCCTACGGTTTGTTTAGTCAATATAAAAAGTTGAAATCTCCTCTTCTTGAAATGAGTGAAAACCGAGCATACATGTAGTTGTACAAAAAGCAAAGAAGGTACTGGTTGTGATACTCTACATTCTTTAGGATAAGTATGCAAAATAGGGTTTGTGAATAGTGAAAGAAGAACACAAAGATTCCGTGGGCTTGGAAATACCTTGTTTCTTATAATCCCATGGAAGTGAATGTAAGTCATCTTAAAAGTATGGGAGAATCAAGTTCACAGGACATGCTTATAAAATCATTCTTAAAATTTTATTCTACTAATAAAGATGCTTTCCGTATATGTAAATACCCACACACACGCACACGCACACACACAGAATTAGAATAAGTCCTATGAATCAAAATATGTTACCAAATATTATATTAAACTTACATTGGCACTCTTTGTATTGTCCATTTGAACAGAAGAAAAATATTTCCATATTTTTAAAACATCCTTTTTTACTTCTGGTTTTGATCAGAATATTTGAGTCCAGAAAAACATAAGACAGTAATCATCAAAAACTGAACCTGGGACACCTTTGATTTGAGATAATTAACTAATCAATAGACAATTCTCCCTTCCAGGGACACGGAATGAGACGTTTATTAAGGAACTTCCCAGACTTTCAATAAAGCAGTTAATACTGGCTCCACTATAGAAAAAATTATATTTTAATGACTTTCTGTTCATGTTACATGAATTTATGTAAGGAAAATCTTATGAAGTCTAGGATTTTCTTTCTACCCAACTTATTAAAATTTGTGTTTGATTATAGTTCTTTTCATTAACATTAAATCAGTTAGCTGTAATTTATGAAAAAGGACTGCTAAGTTTTACCACAATAGTTTGCAGAGCTTTAATTTGCATTCATGAAAAAAACACAATAAATTAATTTTCTTTTCTTGGAAAGCATTTGACAAATGCATTAATCATGAGGAAACTGAATTCAGTTTTCTTTACTCTTTCTCACAAAGACAGATGTAGATAAGAGACAACTGATTTAACATTCTTTAAGCAAAATGAGATGTGATGATAATAATGGGGATTTCCATAGAACCAGAGAATTTTAGAGATGAAGGAAATTTAGAAAGTCTCTAGTACAACAAAAATGGAAAAAACAATTTAGTCTCCCAAATAGTTCATGGAGCCAGGTAGAGAAGAAGGATTATTTTAATTTTCTCCATTGGAAACCACCAACAATGTTAGAATTATGCAACTACTAAGTTGGCTTTTAAATTGCTTTGGTTCCTCCTGCTCCACACTACTGTGTGGCCTGAAGATTTCGACAGTATAGTTTGAGCTCAGAGATGAACTTGAATCATAACATGAAAAACTTTCTGCAGGATTTAGATTAAAAAAAGAACACGAAAACCGCACTAAAATTGTTCCCAACACCCACACTGTGCACTGATTCTTTTGACAAGTCAAGGTAATATTGTCAAATATGCTGACAAGTTTGTATCACTGTGAAAGGGTTTGGAGAAAGAAACATTCAACAGAAATATGCTGTATTGCAAATATTTCTTTTATTTGCTACTTGTCTTTTACCTTTTTTAGCATCAAACACGGACAGTTCTATATATAGTTCAAGTTACAAATCATCTTTATGATCCCTACATTTATGTACTGTATGGAAAGGCCTTTCTTGCTCTTAGACCATAGCAAGATCCTTCTATGTTATTACGTATTGCTTTCTTATTTTTATTTTAATTTTGATATTATTAAGAAAATACAAAGGAAATGACTGAAAGCAACAGTAATCACAATATTCTTAGCAAATGTTCAAACTTTATTAACCATTTTGATGAGATGTACTTTAAAATTTTGATCTACTATATATATGTTTGTATGACATGTGTGTATGTATTTGTATTATATATATATATATATATACACAAACTTTATTAACCATTTTAATGAGATGTACTTTAAAATTTTGATCTACTATATATATGTTTGTATGACATGTGTGTATGTATTTGTATTATATATATACATACATGTAATTACTGGGTTATATTAAGGTGGTGTAAAGTAAGGTAATTTAATTTATGGGATCACTTTGTTAGAGCCACCTCACTATCATTAGAAACTCCTCAATCCTGAAGGAAAGGCTTAGACAAGAAAATACTATAAGTGACTACACAATGATCTCAGTAATTGAAAAAGCTTTTTGCAATTCATCCATTATGTCATGGAAATGATTCGTATTCTCCCTTTACTGTGGGGTAAAGAAACACTAAGAACCTTAAGGAAAAGAAGAGAATAAATTATGTGTCCCCTCACTGTGCATAATTTTCTTCTGCTAAAAATTCTAAATACATTCACCCCATTGGATCTTTGTTTCTGTAGAAATAAATTCAATTTCTTCTCCTCTTCACCTATGTCTCTTTTATCTATACATTATTTTTTTTACTACAAGGAATTTACCTTACTTATTATTCCTTATTAGGTTTCAGATCTTAAGTCTGTTCTTATACCACCACTTTCGTCAGCTTGAAAACGTCAATATTGATGGAGGATTTGGGCTAAAGATAATCCTTACTGACTTTTGAGAAAGAAAAAACTTGTTTATTTAGATATGTAAAAGAATCGCATTATTTTATTTTAAAGTATATTTAATTTTGATGGGCTATGTGTCTTTAGAAAATTTTAGCAATATTAAACTTTAGGTAAGTGATTATGTAGAAACTATCCTTCATTCTGTCTTATGAAAACACACAAATTATAGTTTTCTGCAAGATCAGAATTACAATAAAATATTTCCTCAAATTCAGACATGTCTGTCTATGAAAATGTGCAGAATTTCTTCACTCTGAACAAACCTTAGTACTAAGAAACTGAGACTGGGCCGAGAGGAGCACGTGGGGCTGGGTTGAGAGGAGGTCCAGGCCCTGGTGCAGGGTCTCTCGAGCTGCAGCCCTGGGGAAGGAGAGGGCAGCTGCTTCAACCAGCTGGACCAAGCTTCACTCTGCTTCTCTAGCCGAGTCGACAAACCAGAGGGCAGAGAAGCACACGCATGTTTAAGGAACATGTTCACGCCCAAGTTTGAAATACAGGGATTTCTGGTTAATCCTGAATTATCCATAATATTCAGTTAATCTGTTTTTATTTTACAATATTTAAAAATGTGAAGTTGTTAAAGGGTTATTAAATTTGGGATAATCCCATGTAAAAATGAGAGGATTCGCCATTATTTTATCCTGATATAACGTTTAAGAAAGTCAACTAATCTGCATGAGGTTTATTAATGTATTTCTTCTGGGATTGATGCTGGGGAGACTTAGGTGGCACCTGCTGCTTGTTCTCAATACCTGAGCAACATCCTTAAGAATCAATCCCTAGGAATGAAGAAAAACTACAGCTAGAAGGTAAATGAGGAACAGAAAAAACTAGAATCATGGAGGGAGGAGGGAAAAAGGAATGAGAGAGCCTTAATGTGAAAACTCATTGTAACTCAAACTTCTTTCCTCATCCTTTCAGAAATGGCTAATTTCTATAGTTTCCTTTTTAAAAACTGTTTTGTTGAGGCATGACTGACATGCTAAAAGATGAATTTATTTTTTATCTTTTAATATATTTTAGTTCCTATATAAACTTTTGCGACAAAATATATTGCATAACTACAACCTACACCCATCTCCTTTACACTATCTATAACTATCCCCCCCCTTTTGTCATTTATTCTTCCTGTCTCTTTTTAAACTACCCCCTTCAGTTCCTAGCTTCCTTTACTTTAAGAAGCAAGCAGGTTGTATGATAGCTGGTATTTGACATTTTTGATTAAATAATAGCATTACCTAAACCATCTTCTATTCTTCAGGTACTTCCTTTTGTAACTACAAAAATGACTACTAAAATCTCTCTAATGCCATCTTCTTTTGTGATCAGCTTAGACTGTCATATCATTTGATAACTGCAGAAAGTAGGAAATTTCAGATGGCTTCAATAACCATTTCTGTTATTATGCTATTCCTAACCTCTCATTTTAGTTCACAGATAATTTACATTTAAATATCATCTATATATACCAGTTTATAGAAAGAAGAACTGATATTTTGATACTTTTAACATATTTATTTTTCTCTTAAAACTTCTTTTTTGCCATTTTAGTACTAATAGCTATACAATATTGGGTTTATATGACTCCTTTTCATGTGTACTGACTAGAAGAGCTCCCTGTTTTATTAAGGTTTCCATTAATTCTTAATGGAATTTTTAAATTGTTTTCAAAAGTGCATTGGAAACAAATCCATATTTTGTTAAACATGCAAGGTCACTTTAAGGGATAACTTAAATCCATTTCAAACACTTTTGGGGTTGCCCTTTTAAGAGCTCTCCTTGGCTGGGCGTGGTGGTGCACACTTGTAATTCCAGTACTTTGGGAGGATCTGGGTTCGCGGCCAGCCTCAGCTCTCTCTCTCCCTCTCTCTCTCTCTCTCTCTCTCTCTCTCTCTCTCTACTTAGTGAGGTCCTCCGAAACTTTGTGAGACCCGGTTTAAAAAATAAAGTATAAAAAATAGGGCCGGGGGTGTAGCGTGGAGGTAGAACGCCCCTGGGTTCAATCCCCGGTACCGCAAAAAAAAAAAAAAAAGAGCTCTCCTTGGGGGTATCTAGAAAACCTGTCTTGTGTCAGGTGCCGGATCTGGCTAGTTGGTTCTTGTGCCTCTTTTAGCTTCTGAGGGTCTGTAACACAGGCAAACACTTTGTCATGGTTTGGAACTGGAACATCTCCCAAAGTCTCATGTGTTCAGAGGTGGGGCTTTGGGAAGTGATTGGAGTATGGCAGCTCTGACCTCAGTAGATTGATCCACTGATGGCTGAGTGAACCACTGGGAGGTGGGACTGAGGTGGAGGAAGTGGGTCACTGGGGGCGTGCCCTGGAAGGGTTTAATCTTCTCCCACTCACTCCACCCCCTCTCTCTTTCTGTCCTTCCTGGCTGCCATGAGCGGAGCAGCTTTCCTCCTTCCACCATGATGTTCTGACTCGCTTCAGGCCCAGAGCAATGGAGCCAGCCCACCACGGACTGGATTTTCTAAAACTGTGAGCCAAAAAACCAAAACAAACAAAAAACATTCCTTCTCTAAATTGTTCTTGTCAAGTTGTTATAATTAGATGTAAAATGTCCCCTAAAGAGCTCATTTGTTAATGCTTGGAGCTGATATAATTGAGTTATGAGGGTTGTAATCCCAGCAGTGGATAAATCCATTATAATGGATTTATCTGGGTGGTGGCCCAGGCCAGAAGGCTGTGGCTGGAGGTGGGGCCCTGGGTGCAGCTTTGAACATTATATAAATGGTTCCTCCTCCTCTTGCTCGCTTTCTCTTGCTTCCTGCCTCCATGATATGAGGAGCACAGCCCATGTGCTCTCCCTTTCTCCGCCTCCCGCCACCATGTCCTGAGATCCATGGTCCCCAACCTCACATGAACTGAACCTGAAACCATAAGAAAATAAATCTTCCTTCCTCTAAGCTACATTGTCAGGTCGTTAGATTATGGCTGTAGGAATGCTGACCAGAGCACAGGTATTTTGGTCACAGTGATGAACAACTGATTAATACATAGTTATTCCTGGCAAGGAATAGTTGAGTGTCTCGGAATCACAGTCTTAATATGACTCTCTCTTGCCCACAGCTAGTCTTTGTCACTTCTTTGGAGGAGCCTGTGCTAGCATTGGCCTTGCTGGCCTGAGTCCCATGGGTAGCAGCAATGATGTCTGCAGTGAGGACAGAACACAGCTTAACATTTTATCACAACTCCACGCATGTGGCAAGATCAGAATGAGGCTCTGTCCATCAGTCAGTACAGATGGGAGATCAGAAGACAGCACGCACCAGAACACGCTGTCAACACGCACAGCCACATCACTATCTTCTCATGGACAGGAGGGATGTGGACGATGGTGCCCGTGGGAGAACTGCAGACTCCCAAACTCCTTCGGTTCAGTATAGCTTTGGTGTGACCTTTCATATGGTATGTCTGACAAAACTCTGTACAACAGCAATATGGTTGAGAATGTTATTCTATTGGAGAAAATGGAGTTTTCTTATGTTGCCAATAATTTTAATGTGCTACTTCTAAGCTCACAATTGAATCCAGCTCTGTCTCTTTACCTCTTGGACTAAATGATACCTTATCTCTCATTAGGTTTCTTTCTCTTTTGCTTTTTTTAAGGATGACTATTGTTAGGTTTCAGAATCAAGTTGGCATCTCACCCAGCACATCTGGGAGGGATAAATACACTGATTTGCCTGTGACAGGGCATGAGTACACTGATTTGCCGATTATACAATGGATCGAAGGATACACTATTCCTTAGTATAGCACGTATCAGTATTATGCACCACAATGGCACAGTGGGTGGGCACTAGCCTGAATATTTTAATACACGATCTCTGACTCTTCCAAAAATCCATAAAGTAGTTGCTATTACCTTATCTTACAGATGAGAAAACCTAATCCTGAAAGAGATAAAAGGTTGTGAACTCAGGATTTGACTCTGGGCCTGTCGTGGCACCTGCCCTACTGCTTCTCAACGCATCTGCAAGAGTCTAGAGCAATGGTTCCCAACGCTAAGACCCAACGCTCCCCTTTCAAACATTCTATCATGTCTCCTTAGTATCCGCAGAGAAGGTCAAAGAGTACATACCACCTTATCTATGTAAATAATTTTCATTTAAACCAAATAGTGTGCTAACAATAATATACAGGAGAAATCAATGGGAAGCAGCTCACAATAAATGAATGTGTATTTCAGTAGGTGATGTGTACATATGGCTACATTAGAAGTAGGTAGCACTTTCATCTATTTATAGACTCACCAAGAATTTTTCAGTCATAAACACAAATGATACAAATGTATTTTTCACAGTATATAAGTGACTCAATAAATAAGAATGTTGTCACTGATGGGGTTTTAAGCAACTCTAGAAAGTTTCTAAACAAACAGAAAGTATAAACGTTTAATGATTTGTACAGTGATTCTATCTCTGGAAAACTTACATAGTAAACCCCTAAAAAACATTGAGTTTAAAATAGTGTAAACTAGTTCTAAGTTCACGCAACTTTGAGTATTTTTTGCTTTTGCTGTAATGAGCCCCAGCAGGGCTCTCTAAACTGCTGAGGGAGGTAGGATGAGTCTTTATTGTGTGGCACAGACCAGGCAGGATTCCCATTCCTTGCTGGCTAAATTCCTTTATAGTGGGCCCAATCCTTATGAAAACCTAGAATATTTGAAATTTTCTGAAAAAAATTAAGAATCACTGTTGTAAATGTGTCCCTTTGAAATGTTTTCCAAAAATGTAAAAAAAAAAAAAAAGAGAGTGGGAGACCAAAGCTTATTTTCTGTCTTGGGAGCCTATAAAAAATGACTAATGCTCATCTAATTCTCTGTATGTCTTTTTCTTCAGGATGGTACATTACTCTGTTTGATGATACCTTTGCCTAAAATATCAAGCATTTATTCATCTTAGTTTCGGTGGGTCAAAATCTGGGAGTGGTTTAGCTGACGGGCTGGAGGTCTCTTATGAGGTTACGGCTAAGATACCGACCATGGCTCCTGCCGTCTGAAGGCATGATTGGAACTTGAGGATGTACTTTGAAGCTCACTCATGTGGCTCTGGGAAGGAGGCCTCTGCTCCTCACCAGGTAAGCCTCGCCACAGTGTGGCATCTAGATTCTTCCAGAGAAAGTGACCCCAGAGATGAGAGAGAGAGAGAGAGAGACAGACACAGAGAAAAGAAGAAGAAGAAGAAGAAGAAGAAGAAGAAGAAGAAGAAGAAGAGGAGGAGGAGGAGGAAGAGGAGGAGGAGGAGGAGGAAGAGGAGGAGGAGGAGGAAGAGGAGGAGGAGGAGGAGCTGAAGAGCCTTCTATAAACCAGCATCTAAGTTGCACACTGTGACTTCTGCTTTGCTGTTTGTTAGGTGCAAGCCACCAAGTAGACCCACTGAGTGGAATCAGGCACACCTTTGGAAGAGAGGAGTATCAAAATTTTTGTGGATATATTTTAATACCATTGTGTCATTAAAGTCAAGGACAAGCTGTCCTTGCTTGGAATAAGAAAGAGCTAGAGAATTAATAGAAAGATCATGAGTGTCATGTAACAGGGGTGTGTGCTGGTGGGAACTAGTGTGAGAGGAGTCAGCGAGTCTAGGCTCTGAGTGGAGTCAGGAAGGATGGGATTGGAGTGAGATGAGAAGAGGGTAGTGGAAGACACAGCAGGTGAACAGACTCATGGTAAACTGTAAATTTCATTATATATAATTATATATATACATATACATATGTATATCCACAATATATATATATATATATATATTGTAGATAGAATCTTTATGTCCCCCCCAAATTCCTATGTTGAAACCCTACCCCCCAACCTTATAGTATTAAGAAGTGGGGACTTTTGGAGGTGATTAGGTCATGAGGGTGGAGCCCACATGAATGGAATTAGCGCTCTTAAAAGAGACTTCTTCAGAGAGCTTTCTTACTCCTTTCCACCATGCAAGGACACGGCAAGAAGATGGTGTCTATAAACCAGGCAGCAGGCCCTCACCAGGCAGCACCTCTGCTAGTGTCTTTTCTTAGACTCCTCAGCCCCCCAACTATGATAAATAAATGTCTGTTACTTTGTTATTTTTATTTATTTTTTTAATATTGGTACTGAGGTTGAACCCAGAGGCATTCTATCTCTGAGCTAGACTCCCAGCCCTATTTTATTATTTATTTTGAAAAAGGGTCTCACTAAATTGCTGAGGGATCTCACTAAGTTGCTGAGGCTGGCCTCAAACCTGTGATCCTCCTGTCTCAGACTCCTAAGTCCTGGGATTACAGGTATGCACCTAAATGTCTGTTATTTAAACCACTAAGTTTATTTTTGTTATAGCATATATACATATAAGATTTGCATATATACATACATGTGTAATATTAATAAGACATGTACATGTTCCTTATGGCATCTATAGCACAAAACTCCAATATTTATATATAACACAGAATTCCAATACCTTTATCATCATTCTATCGGAGGAAAAGGGTATGTTCACCATGTTCTTAAATGTTTGCACTTTTTGATGACAGTGCAGAAAATAATTAGACATGTGGCAAGTTTCCAATACGCCTTCTGTACCTCTCACTGGAGAACTCTGAGCTGAGATTGTAATGAGCAGAGCTGTCTTAGACGCCATTCTCCATCCTGCTGCACTTCCTCCAGGCTGAGCGCACCCATCACTTCTTACCAAGGATGTTCTATTCTGCATCTCAGCCAGCTTTCCAATTTAGCTAACTTTCAGGTTCTCTTGTTAACTTATTTACTTGTGCTCCGAAATAGAATTTGAACACCACTTTTGCATAATCACAATCTGTTGACCCCTTATCTATTGAAGATCTGCATGTATGAACTCGGGGCAGTACACCAGATGAGAAGGAGAGCCGCAGAGGAAGTGTTTCTTCTTCCCATGGGGTCATCTTTTGTGAAGTTTTACTGCTGAGCAAGGGCCAGTCAGTTTAGCCATTTGTAGTCAAGTTCTTAGGTTTGCTAATTATCTAGAAATATTTTGAACACTCATACTGTGAAAGAATTCACAGATGCCCGCTGTAGATCAGAGGTATAAAACACTCCAGGAACGTGTTTCCTCTGTCTAGCTGCTATAGCTTGAATCTTGAATATCCCCAAAGGCCCATGTGTTGAAGGCTTGGCACTACTGAGAGGAGGTGGAACCTTTATGAGGTGGGGCCTAGTGGGAGGGAGTTAGGTCATTGAGGGAGTGTCCTTGGAGAGGATTTGGGGATCCCAGCCCCTTCCTGTCTCTCTCTTTGCTTCCTTACCACCATGAGTAAACAACTTCCTCTGCCACGCACTCCCATTATAATGTACTGCCTTGCTACAGGTCCAAAAGCAACAGGTCATGACTAAAACTCCTGAAGCCATGAGCCAAAATAAACCTTTCCTCCTTATAAGGTGATTACCTCAGGCATTCTGTTACAGTAACAGAAAGCTGACTAGCACACTAGCCAAAGTCTATTCATCCTTCTGGAAAGAGACTAAGACCTTCCTCTCCAGCAGCTATCCCATTACCACAGACTTCATTAAAATCTCTTTCTATCTGTACTTCTTTAGGACCTGAAGCCTGTATGACATAATTCTACACTTGGTGGTTTTATTGCGCATTATTGTTTTATCAGCTAAGATAAAAGAAGATCTGGCTATGAGTTTTATCCAAGTTTAGCATCCTCAAATTGCTAATCCCCCTATATCTGTACTATGTAAATACTCATTGGCTAATTTAAAAACTCCAATTATTTCTTAAAAGTTAATGAAATAATTGCCTTGAAATTATTTAAGCTTTTCCTGAAAATTTCTTAACCTTAAATTCCACAAGGAAAATAGTTAGCCTATTACTATGATTTATTTAACTACTTAAAGGCTGAGAAGACACTAAAAAATAGATTGCTCTAAGCTAGAATACATATAGTTCAGATTCGGATTATTTTATAGCAAGGTAGGAAACATTCCAAAAAGGAGTTTGAATATGATATTAATCATTATTTCTAATACCTATTACTTACTATTGTAATAATAATTACAAATGGGATTTTACATAGACAAGCCAATCAACCAAAGAATACATGTTAATAATTATAATAGCCATGATTTTTGCTGCTCCAACTTATTTTGTTAGTTGTTTACATGAAGAATATCAGGTGAGTAAGCACTGAGCTGACATGAAATGCAAGAATCGAGCCCTGCAGACAATTTCCCTTCAAGCATTAGCATGAACACAATCTGATTATAACTATCTGGTGTGCTATTTTACAGGTCTTTGTTTCGTATGAAATGACATTTGAGAAAAATAAACAGAATTTTTTTCCCTTAAAATATTAATCACATATGGACTTTTTACTCCATGGAAAACCTGTAATACATTTAAATAACCTCATTGAAAATGCAACAAAACATATAAAAACCAAAACAACCCCCCACACGCCAAGAAAAAACTTCATTGCATACTGAGGAGACTTTTTGCATATTTTGCCACATCTAGTCCACACGATCAATCTACAAGATGGATATAGCATGACCCTCTTTTAGAGGAAGAAATTCAGAATCCTAGAGATTGCTCAAGGTCTTGTGGCTAGGAAACTTGAAGTCGGAATTTGAACACACCTCAAAATCCCTGACAGTGTTCCCTCTACCACGCTGCATTTGCAGTGTTGCCACGTGTGGGGTGGACTATAAGTGACAGTTCTTCTTATTTGCAAACGTGAAAACTTGGAATTGAGTCTGTACCACAATTAGAGACCATGACTGATGAAAGCCAGTTCTGAGCCTGGTCCTACTGAGCACTCTTAACACCCAGACAGAAGGAAAAGGAGGGCTGTTGGAAGCACGAAGTCGGGATACCTCAAAGCATGGGAGAAATAACTTTTTCTGGGTCAGAAAAAGAGCTCCCAGCAAAAAGAAGGTCATGAGTTCCCAGGGCTACGACTTGTATCAGCACTGAGAAGTCCCTGGCTGGCACTGGGAAGCTGTCCACATCTCAGAATCTCTCCCCCAAAGAAGTTCTCAAAAAAAGACTTTCATGAATTCGAATGCACATGGGATTACAGAGTGGAAATCAGTACAAAAATAGGATTTGTTTTTTAGGACTTTTCCATGCAACTAAGAGCTATAACACATAGTCCATAAGGTGAGGGAAAGCTGCAATCACAGCACCGTGCTCACTCTCTGTGCAAGTTCGCTTGCTTGAAATGTTATATTTACAACCATTCTCCCGCTTGCTCTGTGTTGGTGCATGACCAATAGACCGAGACTATTTCAAAGGAAAGGTCTCTGAGGGCCGAGGCTATGTCGACTTGACTTGCTACGTGGAACAGCAGTCAGAGCCCAACAGGCACTGTAGGAATTCATAATGTTATTTAGGGTTGGTAATTATGATTAGGCTACGGCTTAAATCTGAAGCAATTCAGCAGTAAAGTTGAGACTAAAATGTGGGGTCATTGCCTCCCAGCAGTCACAATCAAATTACTGGTGCATGGGCATGACACCGAGTGTCTAAGGAAGGAGCTTGCCCTTTAAAATGGTCCATTCAAACTGCAAAGCCTTCTGGACAAACGAGAGGGAGCTGACTCACTAATGTGCCTGAAAACACTTTAACACTAGACTTTAAATGATGCTCTGCTTTGAACAGATAATTGGCCCAATTCTTCCCTTTCTCTGTGTCTGTAACTCCATTGAAATCAATGGGAATTGCATATTCAAAAGGGAGGCGAGAACGAAGTTGCAGGTTGAATTAATGGGATAAAGGACTGCAGATCTCTTAAAGCTTGTGCAATTAAATTGTGGCCTCACACAATTCTCTAGGGTCACCGGCAATTTGCTGGCCTAGGAAAGCCAGCTGACTTCCCTTTCAGAGGTGGCACGATTTATAGAACGCATTTCCTTAGACATCAACACGTGATCCTTCTCAGCTCCAAATCTCCTTCCTCACTCCAGTCTCTTAGAACGTGATGCCCTGGGGCCTGGGATTGCGTTCACACGCTCCCCCCACCAGCTATGGCCACCAAACACTCCCGAGGCACAGTCCCTATTAATAAAGTCATGCACAAGTAAGCACGCATGAATCTTATTTTCTATCAAAATATTTCTTTATGCTCTATATAGCATAAGTATGTAATATATGTACATATACACACATATACACAAATCTGTATGTATGTGTGCATATATATATCTGTTGTACATATATATATATCTGCTGTACATATATATATGCTGAAAGCTTCAACTGGCAAAACTTTGTCTTGTTTACCATTACATCCTCAACACTTGACCTAGTTGTAATTGTCTAACGTTTTTATTCATCGGAATATTTACAAGCATATTTGACTAGATATTCACAAAGCCAAAAGAACAGTATTTCCTATTTGCCTTTACACATTTTTTCCTCCACTAAAGGGCAAAGAAGTTATCGTTTACGAACTACCTTCTGTATGCTGGTTTCTCTCCAAATACTTTTTTTTTTTCAATGAGTTCTAACAGTAGGATGGGATGTCGTATTTTTTGTTACGAATATAGAAATGGCAGCTTAGAGAAATTAAATAACGTTGCCAAGGACACAGAACGAGGGAGAATAGCAGAGTTGAGGTTTGAATCCACTTCTGACTCTGTTTCCCTTCATCCCACTGCTTGACATTGGAACATTTGGGAGAGGGAACATGTTTATAAAATAGAAAGGTCTCAACCGGTCAACAGAAATTAGAAATGATGACTATGGCATGGCCGTCAGCATGGGGGAGTCCAGAGTATGTATCCAGATAAGCTGAAAGGGAAAATAGTGATAAGAGTCAAAGACCCAAGGCTGACTCTGAAGAGACCCCCAGGCCCTTCAAAGAACTCGCCTTGCATGTCACTGGCTCGCTGGCGACAGCAGAGGAGCCTCCTGCAGGGTGTGTTCATGGCACAAGCGCATCTCCATCTGCCTTGGCCACTGTCAGCCCATTGCAGACCCCTAGATCCCAGCCCTTGGGTCAATGTGTCCTCACGATGCCATCATTTCCATATATCTGTGCACCACGCCAGATATCTTCCTCTGCCCCCGTATCCCTTCCTGTGTTTTCTCTAAAAACAGAATCCCAATCTCCTTACAAGGTGTTTCAAATGCTAACCTCATTCTCAATTTGCACTTACATATGAAGCTTACATCGAAGTGGGGACCCCGGTTTAGGATCCAGGAGCAGCCTAGACGTCCATAAAGGCTGAGACCCATCATGGCATCTTCGGCTGTTCTCTGCACTGGCTGACATTGTTCTGGACTCTGGGGGCTGCACCTACACTCCACTAGGTGATGCAGGGAGTGCTGGGAAGAGCATGGGTGTTGTGCTGTAACTGGAAGCTGAAAGCCACCCGTGAGTCAGGGGTGGCATAATAATTGTGCACCGACTGTTGCACTAGCTGAGCCCTTTACCAATTAAATGACTATTTCATCTAATCCTCTCACGGCCCTTAGGAGATGGAGGTTGATCTCCACGTTTACTAGTAGAGAGAATGTAGCTTTACAGCAGCTAAACACCTCGGCTAAGAATGTGCAACTGGTATACGACAACACTGGGCTTTGACCCAGGTGTCCTGCCCCCAGGGCTGGTGCTCTTAACCACGGTTCTATGTGGCGGGGCTCTGGATAATTCTACAGCCATCTACGGGAGCTGGTGTAGGCGGGCTGATGGAAGGACTTGGGCTGTGCTGGTAGAGGGCATCTGCATAACTGGGCAATTGGAATTATGTTTAACATACTGACGACAGCTGGGGATATGAATGTTCTGTATGTGGAGAGGAATGGAAATTAGGAATCCGTTCAAATATTATCTTACACATACACTGCAATTTAGCTTGTAAAGTACTTTCACAGTTTATTATCCATCTCACTAATAATTTCCTCTCCCCAGTGACTGCATTCTGTGCTAACAGCAGTAGCCATCTCGGCTTCTTCCCCACAAAATCTCACAGCTCTTCTGCTGGGGGAACCAGGAGTCCTGGCAATCTAGTGACTGTCACAGCCACACGGCCAGTGAGTGGCAGCAGCCAGGGTGCGTGGTCCTCAGCCCCGTGTCCCTCCCTGCCTCCTATGCCCTCTCGGGTGAAAGAGGGTCCCTGTCCCTTCACCACTGCTGCCTTAGGAAGAGGGCTGATATTCTCCCAGGATTTTAGGTGAATGAGGTGCGTGGCTTGACATTTTTCAATGTTTGTAAATATTCTTTACCCCTTTGTGAATGTCACGTAGCTATGTGATAATCCACGTACACTTTTCTTTTTTTTTTTTTGCGGTACCGGGGATTGAACCCAGGGGCGTTCTACCTCCGCGCTACACCCCCTGTCCTATTTTTTATACTTTATTTTGAAACCGGATCTCATGAAGTTGCGGAGGGCCTCACTAATTAGAGAGAGAGAGAGAGAGAAACAGGGAGAGAGAGACAGAGAGAGCTGAGGCTGGCCGCGAACCCGGATCCTCCGGTCTCTGCCTCCCAAAGTACTGGGATTACAAGCGTGCGCCACCACGCCCGGCTCACGTAAACTTTTCTTAATGTTGTTTATCTAAGCTTCTGATTTCCCCCTATTATAAATAATATTGGGCTAACCATCTCTGCTTCTGAGCATTTGACCAAATATCTGATTGTTTTCTTAAGGTAGATTCCTAAAAACAAAATTACTGAGCCTAAGAGTATGGGGTATTTTATAGCTCTGGACACATAATCCCAATTTATTTTACAGAAAAACCTCTGCTAGCAGTGCTTTGCCCCTCCTGTTGATATGTTAGTTTTTCTTATTGATCTGTGTGAGCTTTTCCCACAATAAAGCAACGTTTTGGCGTATCTGTCACATTTCCTCGGATTCCCCACTTGCTTTAGCCACCTTTCTCTGTCTTCATTATCAAGTGATGACTTCTAGAACCAGGCTGGGCAATCTCCTGGAGTTCTTTCAGCCAAATGCTTCCTGTCACCCCAATGGGTGGGAAGCTGTTTAAGTCAGAAGCGCGAGATTAAATCATTTAGTACTCTCATGTTAGCACATGGTGTGGTGGGGAGAAAAATAGTACATCAAGGAAGTGCACCATACGGGGCTCTATTAAGGTACGCAGACGTAGGAAATGAATCATAAATGATGACTTTCCAGACTTCAAGCTTTCCAACTGAGCATGCAACGAGTTACCGGAATATAAGAGGCAGCTCAAATAAGAAGGGAGAAGGGAGAAGCAGAGGACCGTGCATGAGAAAGCCAGGCAACAGCGGCGCCCTGAGGGGAGAACTGAGCTCAGTTACCTGTGTCTCCCTCCTGCTGTTTTTAGAGTGCAGCACATGGCAGGTGTCTGTGGAGGGCTTGGTGGAGGATGAGCAGAGAGATGGAGGACCACATTCTTTCTCCTCTCCAGTCCCACACTCACTGGCTTCGTAGATTTAAACAAGTCAATTGTCTCAATTGATGAAATTGGGCCCCAGTTTCCTCATCTATAAAATGGGTATTATACTGGTATTACAAAATAAAAAGCTACCCCCCATTTTTATTTTATATATATTAAGAAGCTGAGGCACAAAGAGAAAGAAGAATTTGCTGTGGCTATCACAGCTAGTAGCTGTTAAAGATCCAGGGAGGTATGACCATGGAACAACTTGTGAGCTATAAAGCAAGGAAGTGTAAGTCATGTGTTTTAGGAGAAGCTTTGCTGTAGTTTATAGTTATTTAGTATCTTAAAGGAAAAAATTACTGGCAGGTAGGATGCGACGTTGTGATTTTTCTCAGTTGATTACTTTGGGTATATTTCATCCCCTTTACCCCGCTCCCTGCCCCATGATACACACGCAAATGCTCCTAAAAGGCAGGTGCTATAGACATTTAGCTCGACTTCCGTGGTGACCAGCATTGCTCACTGCACAAAATGTTTTGATGAAGAGGCCATGGGAGAATTCTGTTATACACACCCATCCTGTACAGTATACTGAAGGTTAGTATACAATATTAATTAATGACCTTTCTTCTCTGTGTGTGTTGGGGTGTGGTGGTCATTAGGAAAAACTTCACAGATACGATGCTGAGTACTGGCAGGGGCCAGGAATTGCCTGGTGTGTGCATGGAGAGGGTAGGAGCAGGCTTCAGTTACTGGAATGACATTTGCAGAGGCCTGGGGATGTGAAGGGCCATAGCCTGGGTCCTAGGAGGCTTCTCTGAGAGGGGGAGATGGGTGTTGGTAAAAACCAATGTTAAATACTCATCCTACCAGAACAATCCAACTGAGCCCTGAGGAAGGGAACCTTCAATTCCCGCTAGGCACCTGTAATGAAATTACCAATGCCAATCTCAATATCAGGTATGGGGAAGGGGAGGGAGTGTGGTGGGACCCAAGCGCTGTGCATAAACGTTCCTACCACTCTCAACCTCATTATGATGTGCCATTACACCAATGAAAGTATATTTAAAAAAGTAAAAGACACCCATGTAAAGGGTATAAGGACAAAAAACGGAGCTGAGAAGTCTTAGCAGCAGCCACTTTCCTGTCTCCTCACATCCCTGATCTTCAGCAGAATGCTCCCTTGCTTCAGGGATTCTTCCCCCACACGGGACAGGTTTGGGAGAATGTCGCGCCTTGGCCCTTCTTGTGTTGCCTGGTTGCTTTTTGCCAGGCGGTCACACTAAGGCATCAGGGGAAGAAAAGGCCACCTTCTCAGGACCTTCACCCCCAAAGTCAGCCTGCAATACCCCAAGCAGAAGCTCACTTTCCAGTTCTTCACTTACTCCTAGTGCCCACTGGGTGAAGCAGGGACTCAGTTCATCCCATCTACTTTATTTAGAGAAGATAAAGCTCAATAATGCTTAAAATGTCCTTTGGGCCAGATATCATTACCACCATACAGTTACCTCGGATTAGCTCTATGTTTGTTTATTTATTTTGTGGTACTGGAGATTGAACCCAGGGGCATTCTACCTCTGAGCTACATCCCCAGCCCTTTTTATTTTGAAACAGGGTCTCACCAAGTGGCTGAGGGTTTCACTAAGTCGCTGGGGCTGGCCTCAAACCTGTGATCATCCTGTCTCAGCCTCTCAAGTACTGGGATTACAGGTGTGCACCACTGTGCCTGGCTGATTAGCTGCATGCTCTAAATGGAAACATTACGTTTTATCTGAATTTCAACACATTCAATATTCTTCCCCTTTCCCAAGGCGAGGTAATTCTCCTTGGGAATTCTAGAAAAGCCCTCTAACACTGTTTGAAAGTTGCCTCTCTCACACCCCTTCCTTTTAAAAAATTTATGAGAGACAGACAGACAGACAGCAGCCCTCTCCTGTCTTTGGCATGCTGGGGTCCAGCATGCAGATGTGTTTTGTTGGGGGTTCACGTGGCGGAAGTAGCGGAGGATGAAGCTGGCAAGGTGGGCTGGGGTCTGATTTTTGAGAAGCCTGTATCTATTTGGAGGAATTTGTCCTTAGTCCTAGGCAGCCTCAATGGCCGTTTTAGAAATCAGATATGTTTGAGTAAACAACAAAACAAAATACTGGCTCCTGAGGGCGGTATGAAGTGCACGAGCTACCCCATTTGCATTTTGCACATAAAGAAACTGAGGCACAAAGGGATACAGGACTTTGCTGAGACTATCAGAGCTACTGAGTGGCAGATCTGACTGGCAGTTCTCCTCCACGGCTGCCTCTGACACCATTAATAAGGAAAAGAAAAGGAAAACGAGGAGTGGGACGGAGCGGGGGGGGGGGGCATGAGTTCCCTGTCACACAGAGTCTTGAAAGGTTTCCTTGCATGTGGCCATCTTCTAAAATAGAAACATTCTTAAGAAGGAATGAAAACCCAGAGGTAAAGTGGGAAAGAAAAATCTCGATGTGTGTGTGTGTGTGTGTGTGTGTGTGTGTGTGTGTGACATACACACACAGCTCCACATACACTGTTCTCTTCACCCCAAGGGTCTATCTCATGGGGATATTCTTACCAAAAGAATAAAAGGAAGATAGTGAATCATACCACTTCCCTATCATTAGCTTTAAGAGAAGAGCAGGGTGTAGAAAGCGAGGCGATTGCCACTCAGAGGCGGAACGTGAACGTGGGTGCATTAGGGAGCCGTAGCGGAGTGCCGCCTCTGAGAATCTCTTGGGGAGCACACGTGGCAGCGGCTCAAGTGCCCGGAGGAATCTCTTCACCTAGTGTGCCAGGTGTGTGGGCACTAGGCAGAATGATGCCCCCCCCTCCAAGGATGCCCACATACTAATCCCTGGCATGTATCTTACATGGCAAAAGGAACTTTACGGTGTGATTAAATCCAACACCAGGGGATGTGAAGATAATCCCGGATCATCTGGGTGGGCCCCCTATAATCACAAGGGTCCTTAAAAGAGAAAGGCAAGCGGGGCATGGTGATGCACGCTTGTAATCCCAGTACTTGGGAGGCTGAGACCAGAGGATCCGGGTTCGCGGCCAGCCTCAGCTACTTAGTGAGGCCCTCCGCAACTTAGTGAGACCCTGTTTCAAAATAAAGAATAAAAAATAGGGCTGGGGGTGTAGCTCAGAGGTAGAACGCCCCTGGGTTCAATCCCCAGTACCGCAAAAAAAAAAAAAAAAGAGAAA
>PVJS01002368.1:56859-85201 GCA_004027185.1 Glis glis | reverse complement strand
AAAAAAAAAAAAAAAAAAAAAAAAAAAAAAAAAAAAGCCCAGGCCAGGCATGATGGTACACATCTGTAATCCTGGGAGGCTGAGACAGGAGGATCACAGGTTCGAGGCCAGCCTTAGCTAAATAAGCGAGGCTCTCAGCAACTTAGACACTGTTTCAAAATAAATAAAATAGGGCTAGGAGTATAGCTTGTAGGTAGAATGCCCCTGGGTTCAATTCCTAACACCACAAATAAAATGAGCCCACCCCAGGACCCCAAAAGTAGGTCCTACCATAGGTAATAATTTATAAGTCTCCCTGAGTGATTTTAATTTGCAGTCATAGTTGAGAATTGCTGACCTTACTACCTGCTCCCCCTTCCTTGTTCATCGTTACCGTCTCCATCTCAACTCCTGACATCGTTCTAGGGATTTCAACATCCTCCTAGACAACCCATACAAAATATTTTCCCTCCCAGTCTACTAACATTCTTACATCCAGGAATCTCTGCACTGCTCGGTCTTGGCCACCTGATTTCAAAGCTAAGCCAAAACATATCCACGGCAGTGAGTGTGCCGGAACCTCCCTGCCTAGCGTGCCACTCAGGAATTCTTCCAGCTCCTCCGGACTCCATTCCCCAACCCTACAATTCTCCTGCCATCGTGAATAACCTGTGGACCTTGCCTGTCCTCACTCGTTTTCTAACCATTAGAATCACTCCCTAGCTGACATTTGCAAGGGATACCTTGCCCCTTTGTTGTGCTCAGCTGGCTAAACCCCAAGCCTGGTTTGACCGGAGAGCTCCCCTTTCCACACCTGACCAGAAGACTGAGATGTGACTTTACTAGAATGCCACCAAGCCTGCTGGCACACCAGCAAAGCTCAAATGGCCCCTAATCTCAAAATGAGCTCTCAACACTATTGGACTATCTTACAGCACAGTTACGTCTCCCTGATCATGTCAATTTCACCATATCTGAGATAATCATTCCACACATTGCCCTCCTCCCTCAGCTTCCCACCCAGTAAGCAAATCAGTCTCATATTCAGCACCAAAAGTAAAAAATTGTCTAACTAGCCCTATGTTCTAGGTGTTCCGTGCTTTAACAATAAAGGAGTAGCATTGCTTCCCCTAACAGCTAATCACTCCACGCGTACCTGGGACCCCAACCCTTCTTTCTTTCCCAGGTTTGCTCCTGCCTGCATCCCCCCTACTGCTGTGCCATCAACTTCTCTGGACTGAATGATTCCCATCAACATGCCCACGTTCTCAGCGCCTCCCCTTCCCCCAAATGGCCTTAGACAGTTCCTCTGCTTTCCAACAACAAAAGTATTACTTCTATTCACTTTCTTGGCTTTAACTTGTCTTCTATCCCCACCATTCCACGGAAACTTTTTTCAATATCTGCAGTCACCTCCATATTACCAAATCCAACCCCCATGTCTGCCTTCATCTTTCTCTACCTCTGTGTGGTTTGACTCAGTTGATGACTCCTGTTTTCTTGAAATGCTGTTTATCTTCACTTTTGGCACACCATCCTCTTCCTATGCCTCTTGACCTCATATATATATATATATATGATACATACATACATATTTATTATTGGTGCATTATAGTCTCACATCCTAATTAAATCATAGTGACAGTGACATACATGCACACAGCATTGGTGGGCTTCCCCGGGCTCCCTCCCCATTCTCCCCCTTCCCCATGCAGGGTGTTGAGATTGGCATTGGCATTCTCCATATGTACATAATGTCAGTGGAAGTAATTCCTTCATTGATCCTCCCTCTCCCCCCTCCCCTACCCCTAGACCACCTCCCTGACTCCACTAGAGTTTCTCCTCCATTATCTGAAGCCCCTCTGGCATCCCAATTACTCCCTAGCTTCCAGAGATTAGAGAAAACATATGACCCTTCACTTTCTGTGACTGGCTAATCTCACTAAACATAATGTTCTCCAGGTCCATCCATTTTCCTGCAAACGACATAATTCTCTCTCTCTCTCTCTCTCTTTCTCTCCCTGTCTCTCTCTCTCTCTCTACTTAGTGAGGCCCTCCACAACTTCGTGAGACCCAGTTTCAAAATAAAGTATAAAAAATAGGTCCGGGGGTATAGCGCGGAGGTAGAACGCCCCTGCGTTCAATCCCCGGTACCTCAAAAAAAAAAAAGAATTCCAATATGTATGTATCCCAAAATTTTGTAATCCATTCATCTGTTGATGGACACCTAGATTAGTTTCATAATTTGGCTATTGTGAATTGTGCTGCTGTGAACATGGATATTCATATATTACTGTAATTCTCTGATTTCAGTCCCTTTGGAAAGATACCCAGCAGTGGTATAGTTGGATTGACTTCCTCTTAAACACTCAGTTCTTACTACTCCAAGGGTAGTCTGAGGCCAGTAATTACCGATATCATCTGGGAGCTTGTTAGATTTGCAACGTCTCAGACCCTGAGCTGCTGAGTCAGAATCTTCACACAAGCTCTCCTGATGACTACGGGGACATTAAAGTTTTAGAATCATTGTTCTAAATATTGGTATTCCCCAGGACTCTCTGCCATACTTTCCTCCCAGGTAATCCCATCTAGGTGAGTGCATTTAAATACTGCCTATTTTTTATCTCTAGCCCTGACTTCTCCCCCAAATTCCATATACATATATATACATATATATATACATATATAATCAGCCTACATGACATCTCTATTTGGATGCCTGTCCCAGATACTTCAAACGTAATATGTTGGAAAGAGAAGCCCTCTCCCATATCACTAAATAGCTCCACCAAAATAAGAACTAAACTGACTCAGCCCCCATAAGGTTACGAATACAATTCCAAGTGTTTAACATGTATGCTGCGGTTTGGATGTGGTTTTTTTACCCCCAAGAGTTCATGTGCTAGAAGCCTCATCCCAATGAATCATATTGAGAAGGGTAGAATCTTTAAGAGGTAGGTCCTACTGAGAAATAATTAGGTCATGGGGGGTGCCACCCTCAGAGGGATTACCGCCCACCTCTCAGGAGTGAGTGAGGTCTCAAGGAACCAGATTAGTTACTGTGAGAGCAAGCTGCTATAAAGCGAAGTCACACAATGTATTTAGCCTCTTCCACGTGATGCTTGCCACCCTCATACTGCCACGCAATGCTACTCGCCATGTTGTGATGTAACCAGAAGGCCCTCTCCAGAGACTGAACAGATGGGGCTGCCAATCTTGGACTTTCAGCTTCTAAACATGTTAGCCAAATAAACCTTTCTGGTATTTTGTTATAGCAACACAAAACAGACCATGCATCTGCTTTTTTTTTTAATGCAGTACTGGGGATCGAACCCAGGGGCATTCTACTTCCGAGCTACACCCCCAGCCCTATTTTTTATTTTTTATTTTGAAACAGGGTCTCACTAAGTTGAGGAGGCCTCACTAAGTAGCTGAGGCTGGCCGCGAACCTGCAATCCTCCTGTCTCAGCCTCCCAAGTACTGGGATTACAAGCGTGCACCACCACACCCGGCTCATTCGCTCCTTTTGTCCTCATACCTTCACCAAGAGATAGGAACCATTTTTTGCCTATTTTACACGAGTGAACCGAGATATAACTTGCCCACAATCACACATCTCCTAAATACCACACCCAGAATTTGAAGTTAGGTAATCTGACTCCAGAATATGCTTCCTAACTGGTGTACCTCTCAATGCCGTCCACCCCATAGCTCAAAACAGAAACCCAAGAGTCACTGTTTGTCTATCATCCACTACCAATCCCGTACATTTCCAAACATTATCTTCAATCTATGGCTTTCTCTCCACCTCCATGGCCACCACCCTTGTCTAAGACATCATTCTACTCGTGCTTCCGTTAACCTAATCAGTCTCCCTCCTCCCATCCTACCCAGTCTTTCAGCACAGCAGTAAGTGGGCTTTGTGTGTGTGGTACTGGGGATTGAACCCAGAGGCATTCTATCTTTGAGCTACACACCCAACCTGATTTTATTTCTTATTTTGAAACAGGATCTCACTTGGTTGATGAGAGTCTCACTACTTGCTAAGGCTGTCCTCGAACCTGCGATCCTCCTGTCTCAGCCTCCCAAGTACAGGGATTACAGGCATGCACCACCATGCCTGGCTGTAAGTGGGCTTTTTAAAGAAACCCCTTCATGGGCCTTAAGAACTCTCTGTGGAGCTGTGGTAGCACGTGCCTCTAATCCCAGTACTTGGGAAGCTGAGACAGGAGGATCACAGGTTTGAGACCAGCTTGGGCAGCATAGAGAGACCTTGTCTCAAAAATAATAAATAAAAGGGACTGGGGGTGTAGCTCAGTGGGTAAACTCAGCACCACTGGGTTTAATCCCCAGCACCACACACACACAAAAAAGCCTCTGTGACCCAAGCCTGTTTCCTTCAGTTCTTTGGTCCCCAGGAGCCTCAGGGAGCTCCCATCCCTAGAGCGTGCTATGTCCATGTCCCATCCCCTCGGGGCCTTTGCTTGGCTGTTTCCTTGTGTCAAGACCAGCTTCTCCCACGTCCCCTCATCCTGCAGGTCTTAATTTTCCTGTCGCGTCTTCCCAGCCACTCTACAGGGGATACTCTCTCACAGTGCCATGTTTTCCTCATGCCAATTATAACAAGCTGGATTCGAGAGAAAACAGAAATGCAGTAAGAAGCATGGAACAAGTCCTAGTCTAGTTGGGTTCAAATCCTGGCTCTACCCCATGACCTCTCTGTGCCTCCATCTCCTCATCTATGAAAAAGGTATAATAATTCCTACTTTTTTTTTTTTGGTATCAGAGATTGACCCCCAGCCCTATTTTCAAATAGTCTCATTAAAGTTGCTGAGGCTACTCTTGAACCTGCGATCCTCCTATCTCAGCCTTCCAAGTACTGGCATTACAGGTGTGAGCCACCACACCCAGCTGATGTTCCTACTTAATATCTGTGCTGTGATGAGTTACAACCATGCCAGGCACACTATAATGATGTATAATTGGAAGCAAGGCCCTTACCCCCTTGATTATCTCTATATTCCTAGTAATTAGAACACCCAGATTATAAATTTGTCAAATGAATAACTATTTTTCCCTTTTCACTGTTCCCTTAAGTGACAGTCTCTACCATTTCCCAGTGTAATATTTATGTTTTTATCCTGGGATCACCAATTAATATGCCTTGATGGTGTAGTTCATATGCACTTATTTTATTCTATTCACATTGTTAAACAAGCTACAAAAAGTACAAAAGCCTAGTCCATTTTTCAATGCCAAGTCAGAGCCAAGTTGCAGAAAAGGAAGACAGCACAGTGAGTTATAAGAGTTCACAAGCCACACTGCCTGTCATATGATGGATTTAAAGCTGTAAATATTGCCACAGGAGAATTTCTTGTCTTTGCAGCGACCACACAGTTCCTGTCGATGAGGCCTCCTTAGATCAATGTGTCTTTTCTTTTGAGGACAGGAACAACGAGACTTTGAACAGGTCTTTAGAAAAGAAGGAATGGTTTGGTCACTAAATGTTCAAATTAGTGTTTCAAGTGTAACCCTCAAATCAAGGTAATTCTCTCCACTACCCCAATCTTTGATATCTTCATCTTTGAGTCCTATGAGAAGCCCAAGACCAGTTATACAAAAATATTTGAATCCTATTAAGTGCCACGCATTTTTTCAATATGAATGATCACAGAAGATATTTAAGACACTATTGTTGCCAGGCGTGGTGGTACATGCCTGTAATCCGAGTTCCTGGGAAGCTGAGACAGGAGGACTGCAGGTTCAAAGCCAGCCTCAGTAATTTAGCAAAGTTCTCAGAAACTTAGTAAGACCCTGTTTCCAAATAAAAAATAAAGTAGGGCTGGGGGTGTAGCTCAGAGGTAGAATGCTCGAGTTCAATCTCCAGCACCACAAAAAGAGAGAGAGAGAGAGAGAGAGAGAGAATATTAGCCAACCAAGATGACATGAAAGTTAAAAGCTTAAAGTCAGGTTTCCTTCAAACTATTTTAGATTTCCCCACACACACACGGAATTCAAGAGGAAGTTAAGCCGGGCGTGGTGGCGCAGGCTTGTAATCCCAGTACTTTGGGAGGCAGAGACCGGAGGATCCAGGTTCGCGGCCAGCCTCAGCTCTCTCTCTCTCTCTCTCTCTCTCTCTCTCTACTTAGTGAGGCCCTCCACAACCTCGTGAGACCCGGTTTCAAAATAAAGTATAAAAAATAGGGCCGGGGTTGTAGCGCGGAGGTAGAATGCCCCTGGGTTCAATTCCCGGTACCGCAAAAAAAAAAGAGGAAGTTAAGATCCCATCTAGTACTGTGACTTTCTAGACATTGAAGACACATGGAATCCAATCACAGGTCTAATATCAACAATCTAACCTTGGGCAAGTTCCATAATCTTATTGAATTCAGTTTCTTTTTTCTTTTTTTTTGTGGCACTGTGGATTGAACTCAGGGACATTCCAACTCCAACCTACATCCCCAGCCCTATTTTATTCTTTATTTTGAAACAGGGTCTCACCAAGTTGCAGAGGGCCTCACAAGTTGCTGAGGTTGGCTGTGAATCTGCGATCCTCCCTTGGGATTACAAGCGTGTGCCACCATGCCCAACATGAATTAAGTTTCTGATCTGTAAAATGGCAGTTAAGACCTATCACACGGGTTAGACTACAGGAGATACTGCATGTGAAGGTACCAGCCAATTCTTAAAAGAGGTAAAAGACAGTAGGAATCTAAAAAGGCAATTAACAAATTGATGAGGTAAACAATCTACAGACTGGAAGAGCCTAGGAAACAACTCAGATTTTGTGTTGGGATCCCAAGAGGCTATATATATCTTCAGAATAAGGATGAACCAAAAATAGACCTGCCTTCACAGGTGCTGAAGCTCTGCTTCAAAACAATTCAACCCTAGCTGGGCATGGTAGCACATGCCTATAATACAGTACTTGGGAGGCTGAGACAAGAGGATCACAGGTTCAAAGCCAGCTTCAGCAACTTGGTGAGACCCTCAGCAATCTTGGGAAGCCCTGTTTCAAAATAAAAAATAAAGCCAGGCATGGTGGCACACACCTGTAATCCTAGTATTTAGGAGGCTGAGCAGGAGGATTACAGATTCAAGGACAGCCTCAGCAATTTAGTAAGTCCCTCAGCAATTTAGCGAGACCCTGTTTCAAAAATAAAAAGGGCGCCGGGCGTGGTGGCGCACGCTTGTAATCCCAGTACTTTGGGAGGCGGAGACCGGAGGATCCGGGTTCGCAGCCAGCCTCAGCTCTCTCCCTCTCTCTCACTCCTTAGTGAGGCCCTCCATAACTTTGTGAGACCCAGTTTCAAAATAAAGCATAAAAAATAGGGCCGGGGGCGTAGCGCGGAGGTAGAACGCCCCTGCGTTCAATCCCCGGCACCGCAAAAAAAAAAAAAACTGACCTTATACAATAATATCTCATAACATTTTAAACAGAATAGCAGCACATCGGTTAGGATAAAGTGAGATGGACTTGATGCACTAGAGTCACTGCATTGTAAGGAGAGGCATTTATACAGACTTTAAGTCAAGAAGTCATGTTGGAATCTCAGCGGCAACCACCAGAAGAACATTAAAGAATCACTACCAAGATAATCTACTAGAAAATGGAATTAAGAATCAATTCAAGTGAGCATAAGAAAAAGAGAAAGTATAGGAAAATATATTTAAACTCAATTTGTGGGGGGGGTACTGGGAATTGAACCCAGAGGCATTCTACCTCTAAGCTACACCCCCATCCCTATTTTATTTCTATTTTGAAACAGTGTCTCACTAGTTTGATGAGAGTCTCACTACTTGCTGACACTGTCCTCAAACCTGTGATCCTCTTATCTCAGCCTCCCAAGTACTGGGATTATAAACGTGCGCCACCACACTGGGCTTAAACCTAATGTAATAAGAATCTCAGACTGGAAAACCTGAGAAGTCATTTATAAACTAGTTTTTAAATCATTTATCTTAAATTAGTGGAGAATTACAAGTGAAAAATTGAGTTAAAAAATAAAAACTTAAGCCGGGCGTGGTGGCGCACGCTTATAATCCCAGTACTTTGGGAGGCAGAGACCGGAGGATCCGGGTTCACGGCTAGCCTCAGCTCTCTCTGTCTCTCTCTCTCTCTCTCTCTCTCTCTCTCTCTTTTTCTGCTTAGTGAGGCCGTCTGCAACTTCGAGAGACCCGGTTTCAAACTAAAGTATAAAAAATAGGGCCGGGGGCATAGCGCGGAGGTAGAACGCCCCTGCGTTCAATCCCTGGTACCGCAAAAAAAATAAATAAATAAAATAAAATAAAAAATAAAAACTTAAGCTGGGAATATAGCTCAGTAGTAGAGCACTTGCCTAGCATGCACAAGGCCCTGAGTTTTATCCACAGCACCACAAACAAACAAAACACAAAACAAAAAAATTTCTTCACCTGTAATCCCAGTACTTGGGAGGCTGAGACAGGAAGACCACAGGTTCTAGGACAGCCTCAGCAATGTAGTGAGACTCTCAGCAACCTAGTGAGATTCTGTTTCAAAATAAAAAAGGCTGGGGATGTAGCTCAGAGGTACAATAACCCTAGGTTCAATCCCCAGTACCACCAAAAAAACTTTTTCTTGATTACAAAAATTATATCATACTTTTCTGAAAAGCTTAAAGACAGGTTTCTTTCAGGTTGTTTTAGATTATTCCACCCCCCAAACTGAAAAGGACTTAATAGGAAGTTAAGGTCTCATCTAGTTTTGTGACTTTATAAACACTGGAAGACACCATGGAATCCAATTTTATTTTTGTGGTGTTGGCAATTTAACCCAGAGGCATTCTACCTCCAAGCTACACCCCCAGACCGATTTTATTTCTTATTTGAAAACAGTCTCACTAGGTTGTGGAGAGCCTCACTAAATTGCTGAGGCTGTCCTGGAACCTGCATCCTCCTGTCTCAACCTCCTAAGTACTAGGAGTACATGCATGTGCAACCACGCCTGGCTTAAGCTATTTTATCGTATTGAATTTAGCCTTCTTTTCCTTTTTTTTTTTTTTTGTATGCGTGTGTATGGTACTGGGAATTGAACCCAGAGGCATTCTACCTTCAATCTACACCCCAGTCTGATTTTATTTCTTATTTGGAAACAGGGTCTCCCTAGGTTGCTGAGAGTCTCACTACTTGCTAAGGCGGTCCTTGAACCTGTGATCCTCCTGTCTCAGCCTCCCAAGTACTGGGTTTACAGGCCTGCACCGACACTCCCAGCTGAAGTTAGCTTTCTGATCTGTAAAATGGAAGTAACATCTATTACAAAGGCTAAACTACAGAATATGATGCTTGCAAAACACTTATCCCAAAGTTTGGCACATAGTAAAATCTTACTATCAAATTATTACAGTCTAACAGCACATAGGATATCTCAGGAAAACACATACACCATACATAAACATACTACATGAGGCAATTTAATAGTGAATCTTCCCAATCCTTCTCTCCAAAACAGCAAACTAGAATGATTTTTTCTAAAATGCTTAATCATAAAATTTCAAACATATGAAAATCTAACACTCCTACGCCAACACCCAATTCTCCTAAATCCTAACAGTTTGCCACACAGGCTTCATGTTGATGATTAGAAACATTATAGACACAATGAAAATGTGCCACGGGCTTACCTGACATTGGATGGCTTCTACTCTATAAGGGTTAAAACTCTTCTGGCATTTGCAACACAGCTGTTTGAAATAAACCTAAAAAGAAATTGGTCCTTTTAATACAAGCTGATACATGTATATATCTCCTAAACTCCAAATTCCTGATTTAAGTAATTAATTTCCTCACCTGTATTTTGCTGTTATCCAACCTCTACCCATGAGTTTTTAGTTTTTTGTTTTTATTTTGTTGTTGCTGTTGTTTATGTGGTGCTGGGGACTGAACCCAGGGGTGTTCTACCTCTGAGATTCACCCCCAGTCCTTTTATTTTCTTAATTTTGAAACAGGGTCTCACTAAGTTACTGAGGGCCTCATTAAATTGCAGAGGCTGACCTTAAACCTGCAGTCCTCCTGGTCTCAGCCTCCCAAGTACTGGGATTACAGACGTGTACCATCACACCCAGCAACCCTTGAGGTATTAGGCTCTACTAGTGCTCTCAGTCACCTGTTCTTAGTCTATGAACCTGATTTTCCTTACTTGTAAAATTGGGATAATATTGCTTTTTTGGTAGTTCTGACAACTACCCAGTAATGTACACAAAAAACCGTAACAGGTACTCGATAATGGAAAGTAGCTGTTACTATAGTTTTACTCATTGTGTGGGCCAAACTCTTGTCCTTGTGTCCCAGACTAGTATCCCTGACACGCTGCCTTTTCCAGTATTTTCCCACTTGAACTTTAAATTATCTGTGGTTATTCATAGGTACCATATGCTTTCTAGACTTTGTGCATTTTCCTGTGCACATTTTCTCCCTACTTTACTTGGTGGATCCTCCCTTGTCCTTTAAAGTTCTGTTTGGACATCATGACACTGTCCCTCAGGCAGGTTAGCCATCCCCCTCCTGTGTAATTTCTGTGCCATCTTCTTGCTATAGGCATCACTGCAAGTATCACCAAACTGCGTTTTTACATCACTCTTACCAGGATAAATTTAAGGGTGAATTCTCTGTCTTGTTCTTTGTATCCTAGTGCCTTGGAATGTCTGAGTTAAAGCCATCATTTTGGCGTGGTGGCGCACGCTTGTAATCTCAGTACTTGGGAGGCTGAGACAGGAGGATCCAGGTTCGCGGCTAGCCTCAGCTACTAAGAGAGGCCCTCCACAACTTAGTGAGACCCTGTTTCAAAATAAAGAATAAAAAATAGGGCTGGGGGTGTAGCTCAGAGGTAGAATGCCCCTGGGTTCAATCTCTAGTGCCACAAAAATAAATAAATAAAACCATCATTTTATTTTGTTTTGTTTTTCCTTTTGGAATGAGAAAGGGAGTAATTTTAACTTACTTTTACATCTTTTCCCCTCCTGAGTCTAGTTCAGCGCTAGTCTGAAAGATTCAATCACACCTTAACATGCCTCTTTGCCTTCTCCCTTCACAGTCCTTCAGCCAGAACGGCTGTATCTGAACATGCAACACAAACTCAAATGCTCTTAGAAGTTAACAAAATAGACCAGGAGCAGCGGTGCATGCCTGTAATCCCAGCTACTCAGGAAGCTGAAGCAGGAGGCTCACAAGTTTAAGGCCAGCCTGGGCAACTTAGTGAGATCCTATCTCAAAATAAAAAATAAAAAGAGCTGGGAATGTAGCTCAGTGGAAGAGCTCCCTGGGTTCAATACCTCGTACTACCACCAAAAAAACAAAACACAAAAAGCCAGGTGTGGCGGTATATGCCTGAAATCCTAGAACTTGGGCGACTGAGACAGGAGGATCATAGGCTTGAGGCCAGTCTCAGCAATTTAGCAATACCCTCAGCAACTAAGATAGACCCTGTTTCAAAATAAAGCTGAATGTTGTGACACACACCTGTAATCCCAGTACGTGGGAGAGGCTGAGACAGGAGAATCAAAGGTTCAATATCAGCCTCAGCAATTTAATGAGACTCAGCAACCTAAGGAGATGCTTTTTCAAAACAAAAAATAAAAAGGGCTGGGGGTGGAGCTCAGAGGTAGAAGGCCCTGGGTTCAATCCCCTGTACCACATAAATAAATAAATAAATAAATAAATAAATAAATAAGGCTAGGGATGTAGCTCAGAGGTAGAACATCCCTGGGTTCAATCCTAGTACAGAGGAAGGAAGGAAGGAAGGAAGGAAGGAAGGAAGGAAGGAAAATGTTAATGAAATAGGACCAATGTAGACTGCTGCAAAATGAAATACAGGGCCAAGCAAAAGGAGACAGAAGCAGCGCAGCTGTAGCCTACTGTCTCATTCTGAAATGAGGATCCATAACGACCAGTCTGTAGCTGCTCATGAACATCTGGGAATGCAGAACTGAATGTGACGTCTTTATCTTAATATGTTGCCAATTAACTCAAATGGGAAGACACAGTTGGTCTTAGCCTAAGTTAACTTTTACAAGTTATTTCTCTTATCACCCCACCTTGTGGACAAACAGTGGAAATTTCCTCAGGCTAAGGGCCACACCTGTTCAAAATATACCAACTAGAAAATAGAGTCCCAATGTAGACAAGAGCAAGAGTTCATTAGCAAACCACATACAACACCAGGACATGGCTCAGAAACTGAGGTGGAGTCGGGTGTGGTGGCCACGCCTATAATCCCGGTACTTGGGAGGCTGAGACAGGAAAATTGCAGGTTCAAAGCCAACCTTGGGACTTAGTGAGACTCTGTTTTGAAATACAAAATAAAAAGGACTGGGGGGTGTAGCTTAGAAGTAGAAGACTTCTGGGTTCAATCGCCAGTACCAAGGGAAAAAAAGAAATAAAGAGACTGAGGTGGACTGCCCAATTCAGTTTGAACATTCACTGAGCACGTAGTGCATGCCTGGCACTGCTGAGGCCAAGATGAATGAGGCAGGGTTGTGACAGTCATGCACCAAAGGAAACGTTTTCTCCATTAAAAATCTGATATAGCCGGGCGTGGTGGTGCACACTTGTAATCCCAGTACTTGGGAGGCGGAGACCGGAGGATCCAGGTTCGCGGCCAGCCTCAGCTACTTAGTGAGGCCCTCTGCAACTTCGTGAGACCCAGTTTCAAAATAAAGTATAAAAAATAGGGCTGGGGTGTAGCTCGGAGGTAAAACGCCCCTGGGTTCAATCCCCGGTACCACAAAAAAAAAAAATCTGATGTGCCCACCCCATTTTCCTCTCACGTTCACATACCTTATTAGTTCCAGGAATGCACCATACGTAAGCACTCTCCCATCTGGTCTTACAATCTTTACAGTGAAAATAGCCATATTTTGGTTCTAAAAACTGAAAATAAAAGGGGGAGAGATCTTTTATTATCTGGGGGGGGGATCCACATCCTTTTTTCCTAATTGCTTTGTGTAAGGAATAGAAATTAACCTCACTTATATCTGTTCTCAATGCTACAAGAGTACTTTAGCTTCTCATCTCTCTTCGGGATTTCTCTGGGATTTTTGCAGCTGTTCATACTTTCCCAATGCCGCCAGCACAATCTCCCCAAACAAAACCTAACTTCCTATTTTACAGACTCAAACTCCTTATCTCCTCATTTCCTAATAGCAATGGTGGCCAGACTTTTGGTTTTCAGAGATTTAAATTAGGCTTGGCGGGCACCCTGTTTTACCAAAAAAGAACTTGCACAACTTACAGGCCATGTAAAATACATGTATTCAGAACTCCCTCACCAAATAAATAGAGCAAGTGAGAGAAGACTTTGCTCTTACTGCCCCAGAAATGGTAAGAGAACAGAGAGGGCTGGGGAGCACTCCAAAGAGGGAAGGGCAAGTCCTCTGGGAAGCTGGTCTTCCGGAGCGGATGGGTAGTGTCCCCCTGTACCTGCTTCCTCTTCCTTTCCAGAGGACCCGCGGCATCTTCCTCCCCCAACTCCTCAGGCTGCTGTAGCTCCTGCGGCCTGCCATCCTCTGATCTTGGCATTGGTGGCAGCTGTAGGCTGGCCTCTGCAGGGGCTGAGAGTGCCTTGTTTTCCCCATCTTCCCCATTCTGTAGCTGGATCAAGCCCCTGTGGCTGGCCACTGGTGAACAGACTCCCCAGGCTGTGGCAGGTTGCCTGTGGCCAGTGCTGATCCAGGGGGAGCAGCTGTTCAGGGTTCGAGGCCCCAGCGAGCACTGCACGGACTTGTCCACCCGCGGGCTCACCTGCACGCCCACCTCCCTGGTGTTGGCCTTGCACAGCCGCAGGTTCAGGTTGGGGTTCATCTGGGCTAGAATGGCCTTAAGCTGTGCCCTCTTGTAAGGGTCCCCGCAGTAGTCAGAGGCATTTGCAGGCACCAGCAGTCCCGGCCTGGCCAGGAAAGTGGGGGGACACACGTTTTGCCTCCAGTCAGGCTGTTTGTGCCCCAAGGGTCCAGGCTGGCCCAAAGTCAATGTGTTTCCATAGCCCTGGTATAAGCCATAGGGTAGGCGGAAAAAACGCTCCATCTGCTCACCAGGTGCTCAGGCCCAATATGCTCGGTCCCTGCTTTGTGTCCTTGCTCTGCCTTCTACCTTCATCCGCCCCCTTCTTTCTCCTGATCAAGTTGGTTCAGGTTCATCTCCAGCTTCTCCATTTATTTCAGAATCTAACAGGAGCTGCCGCCTATTACTCAAATTAAAAGAGGGAAAATCTACCTACCGTCACAGATCTAATTGCCACTAGATTCCTAACTGGTTTTCCCTACCTCTTCAATTAGCCGTTCCTGAACCTTTTTTCAAAGCTGTTTTTCATTTCTGACTTATTCACACACATGCTTTAATTAGCAACTTCATTGGTTTATTCCTCTAGTGGCCATTTTATAGATCTCTTGTACACTGTTGGTGGGAATGTAAATTAGTACAGCCATTATGGAAAATGGTATGGAGGTTCCTTTAAAAATTAAAAATAGGAGCCGGGCGTGGTGGCGCATGCTTGTAATCCCAGTACTTGGGAGGCTGAGACTGGAGGATCTGGGTTCACAGCCATCCTCAGCTACTTAGTGAGGCCCTGTGCAACCTGGTGAGACCCTGTTTCAAAATAAAGAATAAAACATAGAGCTGGGGGTGGTGTAGCTTGGAGGTAGAATGCCACTGGGTTCAATCCCCAGTACCACAAAAAATAAATTTTTTAATTAAAAAAAATAGAACTACCTTATGATCCAGAAATCCCACTGCTTTGGTGTATACCCAAAGCAAATGAAATCAGTATCTTAAAGAGCTATTTGCACCCCAAGTTCATTGTTCAGGCTATAGAAACCACCTAAGTGTCCACTGACAGATGACTGGAGAAAGAAATTGTGATACATACATGCGTGTGTGTGTGTGTGTGTGTGTGTGTGTATGAATATCACTGAGCCTGTTAAAAAAAAGGGGGGAGGGGGTCCTGCAATTTGCAACAACATGGATGAAGGGAGGACAATATGTTAAGTGAAATAAACTAGGCAGAAAGAAAAAAAACACTGCATCATCTCACTTATAAGTGGAACCAAAAAAAGTTACATAGTTACCAGGGATGGGGATGTGGGAAGATATTGGCCAAAGGGTATAGAGTTGCAGTTCTGTTAGATGACTAAGTCTAGAAATCTAATGTAGGGCATGATGACTGTAGTTGATAATACTGTGTTATATACTGTATACTGGAAATTTGCTAAGAGTAGATTTCAGGTGCTCTGACTACACATACAAAAAAAGTAACCATAAGGAGATGGATATATTAATTGCGTGACTTACAGTAATCATTAATGATGTATATGTGTACCAAAACATCATGTTGTACACATTATATACAATTTTCATAAAAACAATTTTAAATATAAAGCATATAGTGAATTGAATCCAAGTAGTAAATTATCTGAGCAGCTTCACTATAAAAGCATAGAAAGTAGATTATCTTAGATCTAATGAATGTAAAGTCTCTAGTACCAAGGGCAAAGAACATAGTTATAGTGGGGTATACATAATGAGAGAGAATATGTGCCAAATGGTGGTATGACATGCCATGGGTTCTCATTAGTCCATTCCCAGTGAGATACCCTTTTCCCTAAAAAGGGGAGGAAAAGCAAGTTGTTCTGATTTGTAGGGTGAATGTGGACTTCACTGCAAAGTAGCTAAATAAATGAAGCCTAATGGACGTGGGTTTCAGACTTAAGTCTTAATAGGCAAGTTACTTAATTAGATTCAGTTTCCCTATATGACAATACCAACCAATTTATAGGGTTAGTGTAAGATTAAATGTGTTATTGCTTGTAAAGCACAAAAGCAGAATGCTTAACTCATAAAATAAGTGGTAAGCCAGGTGTAGTAGCGCACATCTGTAGTCCCAGTACTTGAAGCCTGAGACAGGAGGATCACAGGTTCATCGCCAGCCTCGGCAACTTAGAGAGGCCTTCTACAACTTAGTGAGACCCTATTTCAAAATAAAAAATAAAATAGGGCTGGGGGTATAGCTCGGAGGTAGTGCACTCCTGTGTTCAATCCCCAGTACCACAAAATAAATAAAACAAAATAAGTGGTAACTATTATTAGATAATCATCACAGACCTGTGTTCCTTTGCTAATCAGACCTAAAAGATTAAACACTTTAGTTCTATCTGCATTAGCAAGACTTCCTGCTACATCTGATAATTGATTATCAGACTAAAATGATACCTAAATAACCAAGTAGAGCTGGATCCTTTTCTAATCCAAGGTTGCCTCTGCTGTTCACTACCGAAGTACCTTCTGGAATCAGCAAGGCCCATGAGCAGCTCTCATTTGAATCCAGTTGAAGGCTTTTTAGGTATAAAAACAAACACGAATTCAGCTTTGTACTAGACTCTGTAAATTCAGTGCGGCCAGATTCCTGTCTTCCAGGTCAGTTTTGGGGAATGTCAGGTACAAAACAGGATGATCTGTATCCTAAAAATGTACTACCAAAGCCTGCAGAGGGGAGTACCTAATATGTAGGAATGTTCTCAGGTGTGTTTCACAATTTTGCAAGTAAAGACGTCTACTCAGAGGTTTTGAACAGCTGCTACCTAAGAGCAGCAGGCCTGCTGGTATTATCGTCCTCCCTCTTCAAATATCTGCCCCTTCCACTACCACTCAGTCGGGGGAGTCACCCACAACCATAAGCCCCTGTATGAGTTTTCTAAGATCGGCCTACTTCAGCCAGGTGTAGAGGCGCACGCTTGTAATCCCAGTACTCGGGAGGCTGTGACAAGTCGATCGCAGGTTCAAAGCCAGCCTCGGCAACTTAGCGAGACTTGCACCAACCTAGAGAGACCCTGTTTCAAAATAAAAAGGGTTGGGAGTGTAGCTCGGAGGTAGAATGCCCCGGCGGCTGTCTCTCTCTCTGTCTCTCTCTCTACTTAGTGAGGCCCTCCGCAACTTCGTGAGACCCGATTTCAAAATAAAGTATAAAAAATAGGGCCGGGGGCGTAGCGCGGAGGTAGAACGCCCCTGGGTCCCACACACACACACACACAAAAGTCCCACCGAGGTGGTCTCCCGAGGGCGACCACGCTGCAGCGGGAGGAAGGGGCGAGGGGACGTGGGCCGGGGGCGGCCGGCGACTCTGGAGGAGGAAGCACGCACTCCAGCTCCCTCTGGGCTCGCTCGGTGCCGGACGTCTAACGAGGAACCCTCCTCGGTCTCCCCGAGGAGCCGCCGCCGGCCCGACTTCCGGGTGGCGCGCACGCCGCGCGTCGCGTCGTGACGTCACGGCGTCACGTGCCCCGGCGCGCTTTTGGCGCGAGCATCCGAAGCCCGGCGGCGTCTCGTCTGCGGCGGAGGTCGCGGCGGGAAGAAGCCTGGGAGGTCATGTTTGTGATCTAGGTGCGGGGCGCATCGCTGCCAGCCTACTTCCAAAAACCTTCTGCACCTCTGGAGCGGGTCAGTGGTGTCTGGGGTGAAGACGCGCGTGTCTCCGGCGGTCCCCAGAGTCCAGGGTGGCGGAGAGTGCCTCCCAGGTCCGGGGTGCAGCCGGCCGGTGTCTCTGCTGACCCCCCTCTCCCTGCCACAGGGAAAAGACTTTGCCCCCAGGAGGATTTCCGCAAAGCCCTTCTGAGCCCCGTCCCGGCCCTGGGACTTTGCTTTCCCCACGCGGCCCGCGCCGTGGGGCCGTGCCGGCCTCTGGGATTTGCCCCCTCGCGGGCCCAGATGTCCCCATCTGAAACTTCTGGGCACACCGTATCTGTCATACTGATTGGGAATTATCAAATGGTGTTTGTCTTTAACAGGAGCCCTCTAACTGTGCCACGCGTGCCTAGTTAACGTAACTAAAGTTAGATAATGTTAAAAAGCCTGTTCTCGAGTCGCACTACCCACTTTGAAAGGGCTTAATGCGGCGAGCGGTTACCGGATTGGACGGCGCAATTATAGAATATTCATTCACATCCTCACAGTAAATTCTGTTACTGTTTCAAAAGTTGGTACTAATTTTAGACAGGCTTACCGGCCCTTCTGATTTTATCTGAGTCCGTTAGCAAGGAATGCATCCCTTCGAAGTTATTTTGGTCTTTTGCAGATTTATTTACCAAGCATTGGAGCAGTATTGTAGAGAAAAATGCCTGTTGGATCTACAGAGAGGCCAACTTTTTTCGAAATTTTTAAGACGCGATGCAGCACAGCAGGTATTGATGAGTTTTATAAAACTTGATCAGTTACACCGAGAAAATGTTTTCAGAAAAATAAGTAAAAATAAATGTTTGCTAAAAAGAATCCAGTGCTTCCCAGTTTTCTGTATACTATGAACTGTGCCTTATGGAGCCATATATCTAGTGAAGAATATCATCGCTCACCAGTTAACCAGGGGATAGACATAGAACCCCTAGTGGATATTGGGGAGACTGGCGTCTTGAAAACAGTAGGAAAAATTGTTTTTAAAGTACTACTGTCATCAGAAGCATTGGTAATGACACTTTGTGGCAGAGGTTGCTACACACTTACACACTTGAAAATGATTTAAGGACCCCCAAAGAGCTTATCATATTAGAAATTAAAGCAGAGTTTAAGACTTTTAATTCACTTAATAAAAATAATCCCATTCCATTTTACCATAAATAACATTTTTATGGAAATAACTATCTTTTCCAAAACAAAATTAAAGTAGAAGCATGGGTTGTACAATTTGGCAGTTTTCTTTAGTGTTTGACTTAATGCAAGATAGGTGTATTCTTGTATCTATGTCTGTTGCAGTTAGTTGTTTTGGTAGAAGGATATGAAGAATGTCCAACCTCATGCAGCCAGGTAGTTGGAAAAAGGAGAACTTTAATAGTTTTCAGTTACTTGTGGGTATTTTTCTTTGTTTTACTTTGAATAGATCTTTCAAAGATCTAATAGCTATTTCAATAGATCTTCCCCTGTTGTAACATCATTGCCATGATTGCTTAGAAGATTGTGGTATTCTGAATTAGATTTTGACACATTGTATTAGACTATGAAAAAATCATATTAATATCAGCACTGATCTTATCAGAAAAGTCATTAAGATTGAGCCATTGGAAATTCTTTTTTTTTTTTTTTGCAGTACCGGGGATTGAACCCAGGGGCGTTCTGCCTCTGCGCTACACCCCTGGCCCTATTTTTTGTGCTTTATTTTGAAACCGGGTCTCACGAAGTTGCGGAGGGCCTCACTAAGTAGAGAGAGAGAGAGAGAGAGAGAGAGAGGGAGGGAGGGAGCTGAGGCTGGCCACGAACCCGGATCCTCCGGTCTCTGCCTCCCAAAGTACTGGGATTACAAGCGTGCGCCACCACGCCCTGCGAGCCATTGGAAATTCTAATTTTCATTTGAAAGCTCACATTTTATCATTGGCAACAAACTCTTATTTTCCTTGCAATGACAAGCTTCCTTCCTTCATTTTTGAGAAAACATCTAGCAAACTTACCCAAGTTGGAATTCTTTGTCTATCAGTCCTTCTTTCAAATAAAAAGGATTTTTCATGAAAACAGCTCTTGTTCAGCTCACAACTCATTAGGAGTGCTTTTCTTTTCTAGACAACTGTTGTACTTCAGTATGCAGAAGTGCTTTGTACATGCTCCGCCTTTTCTTAAGGAATATTAAAAAGATGTGCTAAAGCACTGTGCTTTAATGAAATTCATTTTTACCACTTCATTAGGACATTCTTAAGTTAAATTACCTTTTTAAAAAAATATTTTCTATATATTTTTGGTACTGGGATTGTACCCAGGGGCATTCTACCTACGAGCTACGCCACTACCCCTTTTTATTTATGTTTTTAATTTTGAAACAGGGTCTCACTAACTTGCTGAGGCTGGCCTCAAACCTGTGATCTTCCTGTCTCAGCCTCCCAAGTACTGGGATTATAGGCATGCGCCACCATGCCCAGCTAAGTTTTTTTAAAAATATTCCTTACAGTAGTAAGAAGTACAGTTTGGTGTTACTGCCTTAAATCATGCAAATGCACCAGCACTTTTACCCACCATTATCGTTGCAACATAGGTATAGATGTCAACATCAAGAAGGCAAATGATGCCATAATATTGTCAAGAAAATACTTTTGGCCTACTGAGCCTGAAAGTCATGAGAACTGCTATTGTATAGGATGGATCGATCCTAATAGAAGTGTTGTCATTTCAGAATCCCCCCCACCTTTTTTTTGATAGTCTGTGTGTTTCTTACACCCATAGATTTGCCACATATACGTATTTATGTAGTTTTCATAATTACTTGAATTTTATCTGTGGAATGCATTCTTACTCTGAATTGTTTTCTAATCTGAATTGTGAATATTAAGATAGAAAATAAATAATAATTAAATTAAAGATAAAAAGCTAATATAGCTAAGTGCTATCTCCTTATAATTTTTGTGAATTCATTATACCTTACTGCAGATCCCTAAGAGAATGGATTAATGATCTTGCTTAGTTAATATGCCTTAACAAAAGTAATCTACAATCAAAATTTCAAGTGTCCTTTTCTTTATTATGACCTTTACTGGCTCATGAGTTTTTTTGTGCCGTTGATTAAAACTAAGGTGGGATTTTTATTTTTTTTAAAGATTTAGGACCAATAAGCCTTAATTGGTTTGAAGAACTTTCTTCAGAAGCTCCATCCTATAATTCTGAATCTGCAGAAGAATCTGAATATAAAATCCACAGTTATGAACCAAACCTATTTAAAACACCACAAAGGAAACCCACTTATCATCAATTGGCTTCAACTCCGATAATATTCAAAGAGCAAGGTCAAACTCTTCCACTTTACCGGTCTCCTCTAAAAGAATTAGGTAAGTATAGATTAGACTTGAGCAAGTAGTGTGATGTGGTAGACTGGGGGAAAAACATGAATTCAGGGAAATAAGTGTTAAAATCTCAGGTCTGTTATTAACTGTGTTGTACAAATCAGTCTCTCTGGCCTCACTTTCCTTATCTTTAAAATGGAAATGATAAAAATAATATCTGATAGGTTTGGATTAAAGAAATGATTTAGGTACTTAATGTTACTTTTCCTCCCTCCTTTGATTAGTACATCCTGCCAACTGAGATTTGCTGAATTATATCTTTCAAATTAAAAAAACCTAGGACTTGGTTAATTAAACTGAACTTTTTTTTTTTTTGCGGTACCGGGGATTGAACTCAGGGGACTTCTACCTCCGTGCTACACCCCCAGCCCTATTTTTTATACTTTATTTTGAAACCAGGTCTCATGAAGTTGCGGAGGGCCTCAGTAAGGGGAGAGAGAGAGACAGGGAGAGAGAGAGCGAGAGAGCTGAGGCTGGCCGCGAACCCGGATCCTCCCGTCTCTGCCTCCCAAAGTACTGGGATTACAAGCGTGCGCCACCACGCCCGGCAAACTGAACTGTTTTTGCAGATTATAACAAGACAGAGAAGATTACTTTTATCAATTTGTTGTATCTTATCTAAATACCATGTGTTACCAAGCAGTTATGTAATAAGATTATACATCCACACATTTGAAGATTTGTTACCTGCTTGACATAATAATGCATTTTCCTTTTCTCTGGAGTATTGCTCTATAGTAAGGGGAACAAATAGTACACAGATGAAGTATAGTATAAGGTTGAATGTGGTACATGCTAAAAGAAAACTACAATAAGAGGTGAGAAGAAAGAGAACAAGTCGTACTGGAGAAAGTTAGGCTCTCTGACTTTATCCATATTGTTACCTCTGCCCACAGTCTATCTTTTCTCTAACTTATACACTCATCTTTTGGATCTTGGCTTATTTATCTCTGCTTTTGAGAAATATTCTCTGTTTGCCTTTGCTGAGCTGCTAGTGAAGGAGGCATGCATAAGCAATTACAGGGTGATACAGACTTTGAAAGAGAGAAGTTCATAGCACTAGAACTACATATATATATAGGGAGCAACGGTAATAAGTAAAGCTTTTCTTATATGTCATTGGATACCAAATGCTACACATAGTGTGTATTCATTAAATATTTGTACAAAGAATATTAATTTTGCCTTATAATATAATATAATTTTGCCTTATAATATAATAAAGCCTAATAATCTGGCAGCAGTCTTTGAAGATACATTTTTAAAAAATGTAGTGCCTTGACCATCAGAATCTTCTGGAGTGCTAATTGAAATAGACTCTCTGGAAATGAAGTCCTTTTAAATTACCTGAGTGCTACGGAAATAGAAGAAGAGGTAAGAAGGTCAGATAGGAGGTGTATAATTGTTCAGGTAATGGAGGCAAGTGCTTGAATTAGTACAATAGTCTCCTCTTATCCATGGTCTCATTTTTCTTGGTTTTAGTTGCTTAGTGTTACCTGCAGTCTCAAAGTATTAAATGGAACAATTCTAGAAAAAAATTTGTAAGTTTTAATTGTGTACCATTCTAAACAGTGTGATGAAATCTTGCACAATCCTCTCTGGGACATGAATCATCACTGTCCAATGTATCCACACTGTATATGTTACCCTCCCATTAGGCACTTGGTAGCTGTCAGTTACCAGAATGTGCTCTAGTGGTGCTTGAGTTCAAGTACCCTTACATAGTAGCCTAATGCTGCATCATACTGCCTATGTCATTTCACCTCACTTCTCAACACATAGGCATTGTACCATCTCACATCATCACAAGAAAGATAAGTATAGTATGATAGAATATGTTGAGGGAAAGAGACCACATTCACGTAACTTATTACTGTTATATTGTTTTATCACTGTTAAATTGTTATAATTGTTCCATTTTATTATGTTATTAATCTTTTACTGTGCCTAACTTATAAATTGAACTTTATCTTAGGTGTATATGTGTAGGAAAAAAACATAGTATATATAGGACTCTGTACTATGCAAGGTTTCGGGCATCCACTGGAGATCTTAGAATGTATCCCCCAAAGATAAGGGGGAGGGGCTAATAGCAGTGAAAAGTAGGTATGGAAGGGTGAAACTGCAGGACCCTGTAGCAGCCTAGATATGAAGGAACCAAAGGAACAAATGACAAGATAGAGCATGACTAAGAATATAGTGGCGACATGCGTAGAAATTGGAGAAAAAGTGATCTTGGGAAGGAAAGGTTGAAAGGATGAAATTGAATTTTGGACTGCAGTTTGAGGCAGTAGTAGGATGTTATGGTGGAGATGCTCTGTAGTTTTTTGGGGAATACACGGCTGAAACTAGGGGGAAATACAGACGAGAGGGTTGTAGAAATCATCAGTTTCAATAAAATTATCACATCTGGTAAGAAAATTATAGTGACGTATAGGGTATAGCTTTAGGGAATATTTAGCAGATGAAATATAGAAGATGACAATGAAAAAAGGTATATTATCCATTCAACAAGTATTCAGGGCTTACCTGTGCCTGGCAGCTTACTAGGCATTAGCAGTATAAATATGAATGAGATGTCCTTTGACTTGTAGGTAGTTGATCTTGTTGGGGAGAAAAGCATAAATATACTGTGTGATAGTGCATGTACAAGGTGCTATGTAAAGTGAATAGCCATCTGTCTACTGTGCTTAGGAAATACTCCGTAAAAATAGTTTTTGCTGAATCTATTCAATCTATGAATCAATGGTTATTTTTTAAATTTTTATTTGTAGTACTGGGAATTGAACCCAGGGGCATTCTACCTCAGAGCCACACCCCCAGTCTTATTTTATTTTTTATTTTGAGGCAGGGTCCCACTAAGTTGCTGAGGGTCTTGCTAAGTTGCTGAGGCTGGCCTCAAACTGCAATCCTTCTTTTTCAGCCTCCCAAGTGCTGGAATTACAGATGGGCACCACCACATAAAGCAACTATTTTTAAAAGCATTTTTCCCCCTAAGAATTATAAATGTCTTGGGTGCCAAATTTGTAGTGAGTAACAACCAGTAGAACCACATGAGTACTTCATGCCCTGGAGAGTCAAATATAATATACTCTATTACATTATAGAAAAATAGAGGCCGGGCGTGGTGGCGCACGCTTGGGAGGCGGAGACCGGAAGATCCGAGTTCGCGGCCAACCTCAGAGCGCGCGTGCGCGATTTATCTCTCTCCTCTCTCCTCTCTCTCTCTCTCTCTCTCTCTCTCTCTCTCTCTCTCCCCCCCCCCCTGTCTCTCTCTCTCTCTCTACCTAGTGAGGCCCTCTGCAACTTCATGAGACCCGGTTTCAAAAAAATAAAGCATAAAAAAATAGGGCCGGGGGCGTAGCGCGGAGGTAGAACGCCCCTGCGTTCAATCCCCGGTACCGCAAAAAAAAAAAAAAAAATAGGACTATTAAAAAGCTAAATTTGATTTGATATTGGTAGAGCTACCTACACCTTTAAACTCTAAGCATTATTGTCTTAGTGAGTAGATAGATGTGTCCAGTATTATGTATTGCTGTCTACAACTCACTTTCTGTAATTAGCTATAATTCCTTCAGCCAATATTTGTTCAGTGGCCATGACATTATCAGCCATTATTGTAGTTGCTAAGGATACAGTGCTAAATAAGGTATAATCTCTACTGCAAGGAACTTATAGCATGAGGGAAACAGGAGCAACAGCATATGATAAACCCTTCCAGGGACACATAGGAGTGGCGGGCACTTAATTTTGATGTAGGGACTATAGAAGTTTTCTGAAGGAGGTAGTTTCTAAATGGAAGCCTGAAAGTGGATGTTCTAGATCAAGAGGAAGAGTAAACAAAAAAGAGCATTCTTTTAAGATATACAAATGGTTGGATACAACTAAAAAGAGTATGGAAGAATAGCATTATAAAAATTAAGTCAAATTGGGCCAAAGTATAGCTGAGTGGTAGATTGCATGTTTAATATGTTTAAGGCTCTGGGTTTGATGTCTGGCACCAAAAACTACAAAAGACAAAAGCAAAAAAAAAAAAAAAAAGTCAAATCTTGAAGGCATTGTTACTACAAAGTTTTGATCCAGAATTTGAACTTGATCTTGAAAGGCTTTCAACAGAAGAAGATTGGTATGATCAGATTTGATACCCGGATAGGTTTTCAGTTCATGTCTTTTCCCTCACTCTTATTGTGCATGATACCATAGTACTGTGTATAACTTAACAGTAGACTATTATCAAGTTCCAATTTTTATCCCACTTCTGTACATTTTTTATTTTTTTGGTGGTACTGAGGATTGAACTCAGGGACATTCTACACCCCCAGCCCTATTTTTATGTTTTATTTTGAAACAAGGTCTCACTAAGTTAGAGGGTCTCACTAAGTAGCTGAGACTGGCAATGAACCTGCGATTCTCCTGTCTCAACCTCCCAAGTACTGGGATTACAAGCATGTACCACCACGCCCGGCCACTTCTGTACTTTAAAAAAAAAATCCTCTGGTCCAGGCATGGTGACACATACCTGTAATCCCAGTGCTTGGGAGGCTGAGACAGGAGAATCACAGGTTCGAGTACAGCCTCAGTAAGTAGTGAGACTCTCAGCAACCTAGCAAGACCCTGTTTTAAAACAAAAAATAAGAAAAGGACTGGGATTGCAGCTCAGAGGTAGAATGCCCCTGGGTTCAATCCCCAATACCAAAAAAAAAAAAATTCCCCTTACTCACTTATGAACTCTTAGAGGTTAAAGCTAAATCTTGAATTAAATCACCTTAGGCATATTATATCCATTGTTGAATTGGGAAGATACCTTCTTTTGGAGGGAACCAGGTGTAGGCATTCTCCTTCCCAGTACAGATGACTTTTTGTTTTAAGTACTTGCAGAAAATGAAAATTAAAAATTCAGAGCATTATGTGTCTTCACAGGACTATTGTACTTTTTCAGGAAAGGATATTGCCAATAGCGAACATAAAAACCGTCTCACAGTGAAGGCTAAAGTGAATCAAGCAAATGATGTTACCAGTCCACCTCTAAATTCTTGTCTTAGTGAAAGGTATGATGGAGCTATTATATTAAAATATTTAAATGAAACATTTTTCTACATATATTTGCTTCATGGAAGCAAATCTAATTTATATCTAGTTTTCTGCCCGTTCTAAGTAACAAAACTATTAATGATAAAAAGCATTAGGTCCTTGAAATACACAATACATTACTTGTGAACTTCAAATCTTTGAAGGAAATATGATGCTATTATAGATTTATTTTACATGATTAAATTCAGAATGCACAGTTCCTAGCAGCTGAACTTTATGAGTACTTTATATATTGCTTTCAATGGGCATTTTAAATCTTACTTAGTGGTTACTAAATTCTTCATCAGAGATTCACTTTTTAAAAAGTAACATAAAAATATTAAAAAGTACTATAATTCTAGCAATTGATATGATTGAGAGTCTTTAAAATAGATTAATGTTTTATCTCTTTTTGATATTTCTGGGTTTTTTTCAATAATTTAAGGGATTTGTTTTATTTTGTTTTAGTCCTCTTGTTCTACGACGTACACATGTAACACCGCAAAGAGAAAAGCCAGGTATGGATAAAAACAGGCTTTTTATTTTTAAATCATAGAAGTTAATAAAAATGCAATTTAATGGCTGCGTGTGGTGGTGCACGCCTGTAATTCTAGTACTTGGGAGGTGAGACAAGAGGATTGTAGGTTTGAAGCCAGCCTCAGCAACTTAGTGAGGCTCTCAGCAACTTAGTGAGACCTCATTTCCAAATAAGAAAATTAAGAGGATTGGGGGTGTAACTTGGAGGTAGAATGCCCCTGGGTTCAATCCCTAGTACCACCAAAAAAAAAAAAATTTAATAATTTTCTCTTTTTTCACCTCTAGTGGTATGTGGAAGTTTATTTCATACACCAAAGCTTATAAAGGTAAATAAACATTCTGTTTGGTTTACTTTTATGTTATATTTATTGAAAACTTGACAATGGTATCATAACCTCTGCCCTGAGATTTACAGATCTGTACCTAGCATACTGCCTCACATAGGTATTCAGTAAATAATAAATGAAAAAAGTATGAATGAAAAAAATATTCTTAATCCCCAGCATGTTTCTATGAACTAAACTCTTGTCTTTCTCTGTAGGGTCAGACATCAAAACATATTTCTGAAAGTCTAGGAGCTGAGGTGGATTCTGATATGTCTTGGTCAAGTTCTTTAGCTACACCACCAACCCTTAGTTCTACTGTGCTCATAGGTAATACTAGCAAATGTGTATTATTATATAAAAGAAAAGGTAGATGAGACTGATAACATTGTCATTTCTAATGCTTCTTTTAAGAGGAAAATATGAAAAGAAATATATATTACATTAGATAATGCTCTTTTGATAAGTATGTTGGTAATTCAGAATAATTTGTTCTCTTTGGTTGTAAAGTGGAGTAAATCACAAGTAGTATTCTGTAGGAGTCAAGCAGTTTTTAGCACTGTGTCAATCTATAATAGCTTTATGAATGCTCATTTACCTTTACATATAAGCTAATATTGGTTATAATTGTGACTATTTCTCAATTAATTTTGGTACTTTGGGCATTAAAACACCATTAAATAAGCTTCACTCCCTCTATTTAAATCTGTTCTTCAGGTGTGTGTTGCCCGTGGTACTGAATTGAGGTCTTAAATTTCACAGTTGTAATTATGCACCTATGTGATTATCAAAATGTTTTCTTTATCCATCTCTTGGAGTCTACTAAGCTCTGCAAGCTCGCCATAGTTTCTTGGCACATAGTTGGTATTCAACAAATATTTAAGCAAATGAGTATATTTTAAATATTGCACTAGTACCTTTTAGACATTTAGTATATTGAATAAATAAGTCAGTGAATAAATTAACAATTTTGCTCATTTACCAGGAACTAGAAATATTTCCTATTATAAAGTAATTTAAAATCTAGTAGCTGAGATTTGGCTAATATTGACTTAATACTTGAGAGGCTGTGACCATTCATTTTTAATTCTATAAGATTAAAAACCATATAAGTTTAAAGAAATGTCTGTAAATGTGATTTAAACACAGTTTGAACAAGTGTTTGGAAATTCGTCTAAACAAACACATATCAGTTTATAGGCAAGGTATGAAAGATTGGATAATAATGGAGAAAATAGTAAAATATTTACCAACAACATTTTATTTTTTAAGAAGATACTGGGCTAGATCGTTGTTTCTCAAATTGTAGAGCATGGCTCATTAATAGTTGTGAAATTGATTTTCAGAGTCACACACTTTTTTCTTTTTCTTTTTTTTTTTTTTCCTTTAGTGCTGGGGACTGAACCCAGGGACATTCTACCTCCAAACTACACCCCTAGCCTTTTTTATTTTCAAACAAGGTCTCACTAAGTTTCTGAGGATCTTGCTATGCTGCTGAGGCTGGAGTTAAACCTGTGATCCTCCTGTCTCAGCCTCCCAAGTATTGGGATTACAGGCATGTGCCACTGCACCCAGCTTTTTCTTTCTAATTTCTTTCTCTCTTTTTTTTTTTTTTTTTTT
>PVJS01002368.1:0-56759 GCA_004027185.1 Glis glis | reverse complement strand
AAAAAGAATAGAAAAATCAGAGTGCATCACACATAGTTACAGTTATCAGATTTAGCAAGTAAAAATAGAGTACATCTAGTTAAGTTTTAGGTAAACAGTGAATAATTTTTAGTATATTACTCCATGGGACATACTTACTCAAAAATTATTTATCGTTTATCTGAAATTCAAATTTGATGAGATGTCTTACATTTTATCTGGCTTCCTTACACATAGTAAAGCTTTTTTTTCAGTACTGGGGATTGAACCCAGGGGCATCTACTGTTGAGCTACACCCTCAGCCCTATTTTTTATTCGTTATTTTGAAATAGGGTCTCACTAAGTTGCGGAGGGCCTCACTAAGTAGCGGAGGCTGGCAGCAAATCCATGATCCTCCTGTCTCAGCCTCCCAAGTACTGGGATTACAAGTGTGCGCCACCATGCCCAGCGCCGGGTTCACGGCCAGCCTCAGCTACTTAGTGAGGCCCTCCCCAACCTAGTGAGACCCTGTTTCAAAATAAAAGAATAAAAAATAGGGCTAGGGGTGTAGCCCATAGGTAGAATGCCCCTGGGTTCAATCCCCGGTACTGCCAAAAAAAAAAAACCTGTTACATATGTATGTACATACATGTATACATATATATATTTGTACATGTGTTTATATATGCATACCCATACCCATTATTGTTGTACTCAGAGCATGAGTTCATACCCAAACCACATTTTGGGGTTGGTTTGTTTATTCCAGCAAAATAATGCTCCATTTCCATTCCTCTTTAGCTGGGAGTGATTTCACATGTTGCTTACATGAAATAAAGTAAAAAGCATTTGAAAACTAAGAAGTGTGTAACATACAGTTTGCCTTTAGTCTGTGTTATTGTCTAGAGAAGTGCTGAAGTCTCCAGGCTTTAGCTGTTACATCATAAGCTTAGAGCTTCATCTGATTTTCTAAGTTACTGTGGGACAGTATTACCATAAAGTCAGGATCACCAAATCATAGTTTCTTAACACCTTGTGAGTGGTATTAAGGAAGTGTGTATGGCGAATTTATTATGTTCATTGACCTTTCTAATTACTATAGTTAGATCAATATCTGCTTCAAATGTGTCATTTATTCAAATAGTATAAGTATTTTTTTGGCCGGGTGTGGTGGCACATGCTTGTGATCCCAGTACTTGGGAGACAGAGACTGGAGGATCTGGGTTCGCGGCCAGCCTCAGCTACTTAGTGAGGCCCTCCGCAACTTCATGAGACCTGGTTTCAAAATAAAGGATAAAAAATAGGGCCGGGGGTGTAGCTCAGAGGTAGAACGCCCCTGGGTTCAACCCCCGGTACCACAAAAAAAATTAAATAAATAAGTATTTTTTTGCTTTCTGACTAAAAAAACATAAGATTTTGCTTTGATTAATACAGTACAGGTAAATTGAATTTTTATTTTACAGTCAGAGATGAAGAATCATCTGAAACTGTATTTCCTAATGATACTGCTGTAAGTAAATATATCAAATTGAGTATACTGTTGAAATTGCTTATAATTTTAGATGCTTTGATAAATTATTTGTCCTGCATTTTTATTCTCTAATTTATAATCTAAGTCTTTGAAAAAGTCTCTAAGCCTGATCCTATATGTAATTTCTTTGACTTCCTACAAAACTCTGCTGTTTCTCAAAGAATAATTTGCATATATATATATATATGTCCATTGAAAGTGTTTATACTAGTAAGTAAAAAAAAACTTTTGCAGGTTTTGAAAAGCTATTTTTCTAACCATGATGAAAGTCTGAGGAAAAATGATAGATTTATTCCATCTGTGACTGACAGTGGAAGCAAAAATCAAAGAGAAGCCAGCAGTCATGGTAAATCTTTCTGTTTATTTGAACTAAATAGTTTAAATTGACATCATTGCTCCTCTTTTCTTAAAGAGAAAACACATTGCATTTTCTTTCTTGACTTCTGAATGAAGTTAAAATAATGAAGGTAAGCTAACTTGATTTAAAAAACAGTAGTTAAACATCATTCTAAAATGGTACTACTCAATATGTTATAACAAAAACAACCTATTACAGCCAGGCTTCGTGGTGCGCGCTTGTAATCCCAGTACTTGGGAGGCTGAGACAGGAGGATCCAGGTTTGCAGCCAGCCTCAGCTACTTAGTGAGGCCCTCCGCAACTTAGTGAGACCCTGTTTCAAAATAAAGAATAAAAAAATAGGGCTGGGGATGTAGCTTGGAGGTAGAATGTCCTGGGTTCAATCCCTAGTACCGCAAAAAAACAAAAAACAAAATAAACACCCTATTAAAGTTTTCAGAGAAAAAAAGATTTATAATTAACAAACTATAAAATCCTTTTTTAAATTAGAAAGTAAATATGATATAGCTATACCACAAGTTTTATAGTCAGGTCATTGGAATATTGAGTTTTTTTAGTATGTGTATATGTCTATATAAATGTGTAGGATTGGATATCTGTGTGTGATGTTTAAATACTGTCATCTAAAGCAAGATATATATATAAAATCAAATTTTACTCTCAGTTGTAGCATCACAAAAGTGATTTGTAGCCTCTGGTTTGATAGTTCATAAACTATTAAATTGAAAATATAGTAATTTTATTTTTTATTTAATTTTATTTTTTGTGGAACTGGGGATTGAACCCAGGGGCATTCTACCTCTGAGCTACACCCACACACACATAGCCCTATTTTTTATTCTTTATTTTGAAACAGGGTCTCACTGAGTTGTGGAGGGCCTTGCTGTATAGCTGAGGCTGGCCATGAACCTGCGATCCTTCTATCTTAGCCTCCCAAGTACTGGGTGTGCGCCACCATGCCCGGCTGAAAATATAGTAATTCTAAAGGTGAGCTTTAATTGTGTAGAGCTGGTAAAAAAGATGATTAGGGATTGACATATGAATGAAAGAGAGGCTTTGGGAACATTGGCATCAGGCATTACCAGAAGAATATAGAAAGGGAGTCTTTCCCCCAGAAAGCTAGCACTCAGAATAACCCTTTAAGTGCTGATGTATTATTTAATATGTACTATTTCTGAGAAAGGTTGTCAGAATAATAATTTATGTGGTTTGTTATAGAATGTTATTAATGTGCTTTTGTTTTAAATATTAACAGGATTGGGGAAAATGTTAAAGAATCCATTTGATAAAATAAGTAGCTGCGAAGACCACTTTGGAAAGTCAATGCCAAATGACCTAGAGGAGGAAGTACAAGAAACAGTTGCGGATAATTCTGAAGAAGATAGCTTTTCACTACATTTTTCTAAATGTAGAACAGGAAATCTACAAAAAGTAAGAATGGGCAAGACTAGGAAAAAAATTTTTCATGAAACAACTGATGAATTCAATGAAGAAGCTAAAAAACAAATGAAAGAAAATAATCATTCATTTGCATCTGAAATGGAACCAAATGATAGTGATCCTTTAGGTTCGAATGTCACAAATCAGGAGTCCTTTGGCAATGGAAGTGACAGAATCCCCAAGGAAGGTGCACCATCTTCGGGCTGTGAATGGTCTCAGCTAACCCTCCCAGGTCTAAATGGAACCCAGTTGGAGGAAATGCCTCGACTGTGTCTTTCTTCTTGTGACCAAAATAATTCAGAAAAAGATACCGAGAAAGAATGCACCAACTGTACTACAGAGAATTCTTTACAACATATTTCTAGTCTGCCCAAATCAGAAAAGATACTCCACGAGGAAACAGTGGTAGATGAGAGAGTTGAAGGACAGCATCCTGAATCTCATGAAGACTCCATTCATTCAGTACAGCAGGCAATATCTGGAACGTCTCCAGTAGCTTCCCCATTTCAGCGTACCAAAAAGTCTATATTCAGGGTCAGAGAACCACCCAAAAAGATTTTCAGTACAGTTTTCTCAGATAAGGTGACTGATCTAAACTTTAAAGAAGGAACTGAAGCCTCTAAAAGTAGATTGAAAATACATGATATTTGCTCACAGAAAGATTCTTTATATCCAAATTCAGTTGACAGTGGAAGCTGGCCAGCCACTATCACACATACACCTGTAACTTTGAAGAATGCAGGTTTGATATCTACTTTGAAAAAGAAAACAAAAAAGTTTATTTATGCTATAAATGATGAAACAACTTATCAAGGAAAAAAAATACAGAAAGACCAAAAATCAGAACCAACTAACCATTCATCCCAATTTGAAGATAATGCTTTTCAAGTACCACTTTCATTTACAAATGCTGATTCAGATTCAGGTACCTTTTTTTTTTCTTTTTAAATAGTACATATGGTTTCATGGAGAGTGGTAAGTTATCTTATTTGAATATGTAAATTTCTTTTAAAAAAAAAACATACACCAGGCCTGGCGGCGCACACTTGTAATCCCAGTACTTGGGAGGCTGAGACCGGAGGATCTGGGTTCGCGGCCAGCCTCAGCTACTTAGTGAGGCCCTCGGCAACTTAGTGAGACCCTGTTTCAAAATAAAGAATAAAAAACAGGACTGGGGGTAGAGCTCGGAGGTAGAATGCCCCTGGGTTCAATCCCCAGTACCGCAAAAAAATTCTGCTTTCCTTCTGTAGCATTTTAGATCTCTATATCTTATATTCAGTCTCAAGCAGTATCTATATACATTATTTTTGGAGGCTTTTGATTACCAGTGTTCAAGATAATTTCATTCAAATTCTGTTGTGTCAGTTTGCATAGTATATGTATAACCATCACGCCGGACTTGGAACTCCTGGGCTCAAGTGATGCTCCTGCCTCAGCCTGAGTAGCTGGGACTACAGACTTGCACCACTACACCCTACTCTATAACTCTTGAGACAGCTTGTGATTCATAAACACTAAGGACTTGGCTAATTAATTCCTGCTTTAATTTTTAAAGTGTTTGTTACATGCAAATTGGAAAACTTTGTAAATATGTGGTGCTATTTATGTATTTTCTCTAAAATAGGAAGAAAGCTAATTGCTTAGCTAAGTTTAATGTAAACCAGTCCTAAAATAACAACTTCTGTTATTGTTTCATAGTATTAAATGTTCACAGATTGCCTAGAGTTATTGCTATATCACAGGTTTGAGGCCAGCCTTAGCAACTTAGTGAGACCCTGTTTCAAAAAAAACTTTAAAGTAGGGCTGGGTACTGTAGCTCAGGTAGAATGCCCCTGGGTTTAATCCCTAGTACCACAAAAAAAAGTGATTTTTAAAGTGGGGCACAGTGGCACACACTATAGTACTAGATAGTTGAGAGGCTGAGGCAAGAGAAATCGATTTGCTTGAGCCCTGGTATTTGAGGCCAGCCTGCACAACATAGTGAGACCCTGTCTCAAAAAGGGGGTGATGGGAAGGGTGACTTTTATCTCCTTATGAGAAAATGTTAATCAGTTAATAGGATTGGTGGTACTGGAGTACCAAGAAACCATTTGAGGTTTGGGTTAAATTTCCAGAGAAAAGTGTTTCATTCTATATGTATCAGAGTTAAAGCCAATTAAGTAAATATATAGTAGGGGTCACTGATTAAATGAGATTAAAAATTTTGACTTTTTTTTCTTTTTGTGCCTCTGAGCTACACCCTCAGCACTACTTTATTTATTTTTATTTATTTTTATTTTTATTTTTATTTTTATTTTTATTTTTATTTTTATTTTTATTTTGAAACAGGGTCTCACTAAGTTGTTGAGGCTGGGTGAAAACCTATGATCCTCTGTCTCAACCTCCCAAGTACTGGGATTACAAGCATGCACCACCACACCCAGCTAAGAATTTTGACTTATTAATAGAAAATTCAAGGCATAGAGGAAATTAAGCAGAACAATTTAGCTCATTTGCCTTGTAATTAAAATTAGTTCATCTTTCAGGGCCTTCTAAGGGAAATGGTTACTTTTCTAATTCTTCTGCCTTGGCTTTTATGTTTCCTACTTCACCAATATTAACAATGAATTTTATCCAATAAAAATTAAAAATTTCTTTGGAAATTTGAGTATTATTTATGATATCTATTGCCCTTGATTTTGATTGAGTTGATACATATTATTTTAAAAATACTTAGACTTAGCCAGGCGTGGTGGCGCACGCTTGTAATCCCAGTACTTGGGAGGCTAAGACGGGAGGATCGCAGGTTCGCAGCCAGCCTCAGCTACTTAGTAAGGCCCTCTGCAACTTAGTGAGACCCTGTTTCAAAATAAAGAATATAAAAAAATAGGGCTGGGGGTATAGCTCAGAGGTAGAATGCCCCTGGGTTCAATCCCCAGTACCGCAAAAAAAAAAAAAAAATACTTAGACCCTATTTTTCTTTAGATAGAAAATATAATAACTTCAAAGAGAGAGTTTTTAACATGGGAGACTGAGATAGGAGAATCACAGATTTGAGGCCACCCTCAGGGATTTAGCAAGAACTGTTTCAAAATTGTAAAAAATAGGGCTGGGGCTAGGAAGAAGAATGCCCCCTGGTTCAATCCGCAGTCCCACAAAAAATAAAAAAGAATATTCATAATTGTTTTAAATCTGACATTAACTTTTTGCTTTTCATTTAATTCTTTTTTAGACACATATTTAGTGTTGTTATTGATAGTATTTTAATTTTATTGTGTCACTTTGTATTCTTGTGTTTAGGTTTATTGTATTCTGCTACAAGAAACTGCTTACAGAATGATGCTAAAGAACCAACTTTGTCTTTAACTAACTCTTCTGGGACAGTTCTGAAGAAATGTTCCAGTAATGAAAATAGTTATGCTAATATGGTAATACCTCAGGATCTAAATTATAAAGAAGCAAAAATTAATAAAGAAAAACTGCCACCATTTATAACCCCAGAAACAGATTTCCTATCATGCCTGAAGGAAAGACAGTGTGAAGATGATCCAAAAGGCCTAAAAGTTTCAGATATTAAAGAAAAGGGCCTGGTTGCAGCATGTTACCCTGCAGTACAAGATTTAGAAGTAGAATGTAGTGGTATTCACTTTCAATCACAGAAAAGCTTTTTAGATGACCATGATAATACTGATACTGTTGTGTTGACACCTAGCTCCAAGAATCCTCTATCAAACCCAGTAGAGACTGCTAGTGGAAAGGAATCATTCAAAATGTCAAAGAAACTAAAATGCAAGAGTTATAAAGCTGATATTGAATTAACCAAAAATATTCCTATGGATAAATACCAAGAAATACGTGTTTTAAGTGAAAAGGCTAAAAAAGCTGAGCTTTTACCACCTGAAAAATACGAAACAGTATTATCACCTTCAGTGAAGGCACAATTCAACCAAAATACAAATCTAAACGTGATCCAAAAAGACCAAGAAGAAACTATTTTTATTTCAGAAATGCCTGTGAACCCAAATTCTGAAGAACTTTTCCCAGACAATGAGAATAATTTTGTCTTTCAAATAACTAAGGAAATGAATAATCCAGTTTTAGGAAATGCTAAGGAACTTCATGAAAAAGACCTCAGTTGTTTTAAAGAACCCATTCCCGGGAACTCCGCTATGGTGGTAGATACAGACGTGGATGACAAACAAGCATCCCAAGTGTTGATTACGGAAGGTGTTGACTCATCAAATACAGTCCATGGCCTTACAGAGGAGAACAGAAATAGCATAAAGCAGCATCTAAAAACAACTCCAGGTGAAGATTTAAAACCAGGCACCTCCTTGGATGTGAAGTCAAACAGAAATAATGATGATATGGACAAATGTCCAGAGCTCGTAGATTCAGTTTCAAATCACAGTTTTGGAGGTGCCTTCAGAACAGCTTCCAATAAAGAAATAAAACCCTCTGAACACAACATTAAGAAAAGCAAAATGCTCTTCAAAGATATTGAAGAACAGTACCCTAAAAGTTTAGCTTGTATTGAAATTGTGAATACCTTATCATTAGATGATCAAAAGAAACTAAGCAAACCTCATGTATTTGATTCACAGTTAGTTAATTCTGTGTCTGCGTATGTCCAGAATAGTACATATGTTTCTGATTTTGAAAATAATCACACAACCTCTCAGATATTATCTTTAAAGCAAGATTTTAATTCAAACCATAACCTAACACCTAGCCAAAAGGCAGAAATTACAGAACTTTCTACTATATTAGAAGAATCAGGAAGTCAGTTTGAATTTACACAGTTCAGAAAACCAAGCCACATAATACAGAATAATAATAAGCTTGAAGTGCCTGGAAACCAGAAGACTGTCTTAAATACCACTTCCGAAGAATGGAAAGATGTTAATGTTCATCTTACAATTGATGCCTCATCTGTTGGTCAGATAGATAGCAGCAAGAAACTTGAAGGTGCAGTTGGAGTTAAACAAAAGTTTGCTTGCTTGTTGAAAAACAACTGTAACAAGAGTGCATCTGGTAATTTAACAGGTGAAAATGAAGAGTATAGAGGCTTTTATTCTGCTCTTGGGACAAAACTGAATGTTTCCAGTGAAGCTCTGCAAAAAGCTATGAAACTATTCAGTGACATTGAGAATATTAATGAGGAGCCTTCAGCAGAAGTAGATCCAAGAAGTTTCTCTTTGAGTAAACATCATGATTCTAGAGTTTCAACGTTTAAGATAGAAAATCGTAACAATGATAAAAATTTAAATGAGAAATCTAATGTATGCCAACTAATATTACAAAATAATACTGAAAGGACTACTCACATTTTAGTTGAAGAAAATACTGAAAAATATAAGAGAAATACAGAGAATGAAGATAGTAGATACACTGGTGACAATAGAAGTACTTGTAAATTAGAATCTGATGGCAGCGAGTCAAGTAAAAATGATACAGCTTCTATTCATAAAGATGAAAGTAACTTGCCATGTATTGATCAGGACAATAATATATATCTTAAACTGTCCAGCCAGTTTGTGAAGGAGGGAAGCACACAAGTTAAAGACAATTTGTCAGATTTAACTTGTTTGGAAGTTGTGAAAGCTGAAGAAACATGTCATATTTATTCAAATAAAGAACACTTAACTGCAAGTAAGATGGAGCAGAATATAAAAGATTTTGGTCTTCTTGATATATCCTTTCAAACTGCAAGTGGGAAAAATATCCAAGTCTCCAAAGAGTCAGTAAGTAAAGTTGTAAATTTCTTTCATCAAATATCAGAAGAATTGAATAACTTTTCAGATTCTTTAAATTCTAAGTTACTTTCTGGCATAAATAAGAACAAAATGGGCGTTTCAAGTCATGGGGAAATAGACATGGTTAAAAACAAAATATTGGAAGAAAGTATCCCAGTTTTCAGTACTGGAAGTCAATTACTAACTCCCCAGCAACAATCTGAATATCAAATAGAAAATATCAAAGAACCTAATCTGTTGGGTTTTCATACTGCTAGTGGGAAAAAAGTGAAAATTGCAAAGGAATCTTTGGACAAAGTGAGAAATCTTTTTGATGAAATAAAGCATGATGTTAATAAAGTCACCAATTTTAGTCATCAAAGGGCAAAGACCCAGAAGGACAGAGGAGACTGTAAAGAAGGGCTTGAATTAGCATGTGAGACAACTGAGACAGCAGCTATCCCAAGGTATGAAGAAATACAGAATTCTCTTGATGATAATGAGAAAAACTTTGTTTCTAGTGAGACCCAGGTGCTACCCGGCCTAAGGGATGAATTCCATGGGCAAACTGAAGATCTCAAAACATCAAATAATATCTCTTTAAAAGTTCAAGTACAGGAAAATGTAGGAAAAGAAAGAGCAAACAATTCTACAACTTGTTGCACAAATCAGTCCCCTTATACAGCATTTGGAGATTTGGCTTTAGCATTTTACACAGGAAATGGTAGAAAAATTTCTGTGAATCAGGCTTCACTATATGAAGCGAAAAAATGGCTTAGAGAAGGAGAATTGGATGATCAACAAGAAAAAATATATACTGACAAGGTTGTATGTGGAAAGGAATACCCTTCATATGAAAATAGTTCAAACAGTATCATAATTGAAAGTGACAAAATTCATCTCTCTGAAAAGCAAGATTCAACTTATTTAAGTAACAGTTGCATGTCTAACAGCTATTCATACCATTCTGGTTTTTGTCATTCTGAAGTTATAGATGATTCAGGATATCTCTCAAAAAATAAAATTGATTCTGGCATCGAGCCAGGCATGAAGAAAATTGAAGACCAAGAAAACACTAGTTTTTCTGAAGTAGTATCCAATGTAAAAGAAACAAGCACAAACCCTCAAACGATAAGTGAAGATATGTATGTACAGAAACTTGTGACTAACTCTTCGCCTTGCAAAAGTAAAAATATGGACATTAACTTGTCCATATCTGATTCAAAAAATTTTGAGATGGGACCACCTACATTCAGTACAGCCAGTGGTAAGATAGTCCGTGTTTCACATGATGTAGTAAGACAAGTGAAAGAGAGATTTACAGAAAACTACAATAAGGTAATTAAGCAAAACACTGAGAGTACGTCAGGCTCTTGCCAAAGAAAAATTGTGACAGAAATTAATGAAGCATTGAATAATTCCGATGATGTTCTTTTCCCTGACTCTCTAGATGATGAAGAACGTATGCATTCACATAAAGTTTTTGCTGGTGTTCAAAGTGAACAAATTTTACAGCATAACCAAAGTATGTCTGGATTAGAGGAAGCTTCTGAAATATCACCTTGTCATCTTAATTTGAAAACTTCAGATGGATCTAAATTTAACATAGGGGAACTTCCCAAGTCAGTCTCTTCTAGAAACACTTTGGGGATTTTTAGCACAGCAAGTGGAAAGTCTGTGCAAGTATCAGATGCTTCATTACAAAAGGCAAAACAGATATTTTCTGAGATAGATGATAATGCCAAGCAACTCTTTTCCAACGTATTATTTAAAAGTAATGAACATTCAGACCAGTTCACAACAGAAAATAATACTATGGTACATACCCCCCAAAATGTACTATCACCGAAAAAAAGCTTTCCATGTAATGTCAGTTCATCTGCTTCCTCAGGATTTAGTACAGCAAGTGGTAAACAGGTTGCAATTTCAGAAAGTGCCTTACACAAAGTTAAGAGGATGTTAGAGGACTGTGATTTCATCAGAGCTGAGCCTACTCTTCAGCATTTGCCTACATCTAGACAAAATTCTTCAAAAATACTTCCTCTTCCTTGCATCGACAAGAGAGCCCCAGAACACTCTGTTAACTCTAAAATGGAAAAAGCCTACAATAACAAATTTAAATTATCAAATAACCATAATGTTGAAAGCAGTTCTTCAGAAAATAGTCATTCTGTTAAAGTTTCTCCATATCACTCTCAGTATAAGCAAGACAAACAACAGATGGTATCAGGAACCCAATTATCACTTGTTGAGAACGCTCATCTTTTCGAAAAAGAACAAACTTTACCTAAAAACATAATAGATATTGGTAAAACTGAAACCTTTTCTAATGTTTCTGTGCAAACAAATGTAGAAGTTTGTTCTACTTACCCCAAAGATTCAGAAAACTATTTTGAAACAGAAGCAGTCGAGATTGCCAAAGCTTTTATGGAAGATGGAGAGCTGACAGATTGCGAACCACCAAGTCATGCAAAAGTCTCTCTTTTTACATGCCAAAAAAATGAGAAAATGGTTTTGTTAAATTCAAGAACTAGAAAGAGAAGAGGACATGCCCTTGTTTCAGTTGGTAAGTGTTTTTACCTTTTGGTTTATCTTAGTGTTCAGTCCTTAATAATCTTCCTATGCTAGACTATTAGAGTGTTATAAGTTCAGTTATATTTTCAGGCTTGTATGTCTAGTTTGGCAGAGTGCGATTTGACTCTTGATACCTCTAAATCTGTGTACAAAGTAGTTATGTTTTCAGGGTCTCAAGAAATATCTTCAGAAAGTATTAACATAGTTGTATTTGAGAAATTATAATTGAAAGTTTGAGTTTTTTAGAAAGTTGATATTCTTGTCTTTATCTTGTAACAAAACCTGCATAACGTTTTGAAAATAAAATCCCCAATTATATTTTCATTAATAGATAATGTAATTTCTTCTAGGCACAAGTGCATATACTTAAGTGCATATACTTAAAGATATTCATAATTCTTTTGTGGAAAAGTAATGGATGATCCATTCTGTTCCATGTGTATACTGAAGTGGGTTGGCCTGTCTAGAAAAAGCACAGACTTCTAAACATTCTCAACAGCATTTCTATTTAATTTTCTTCAAAAGCCAGGAGTAGTGGTGCACACTTGTAATCCCAGTACTTGGGAGGCTGAGACCGGAGGATTTGGGTTCACGGCCAGCCTCAGCTACTTAGTGAGACCCTGTTTCAAAGTAAAGAATAAAAAATCGGGCTGGGGTGTAGCTCAGAGGTAGAATGTCCCTGGGTTCAATCCCTAGTACTGCAAAAAAAAAAAAAAAAATTTCCTCACTTCTGTTATGTAAAAGTATATATCAATTTTGGATTATTTGAATAGTGTGGGTCCTTGTGGAACAGTTAGACAATTTTATAGTGATCTAACTCCTGATAAAACCTTGCATGGACATTTTTACTTAAATCCTACAAATTCATTCCCTGTAATAAATAAATCATCAGAAAGGCCAAGCACCGGGCTGGGCGTGCATGCGTGTAATCCCAGTACTTGGGAGGCGGAGACCGTAGGATCCGGGTTCGTGGCCAGCCTCAGCTATTTAGTGAGGCCCTCCACAACTTCGTGAGACCCGGTTTCAAAATAAAGTATAAAAAATAGGGCCGGGGGTGTAGCGCAGAGGTAAAACGCCCCTGGGTTCAATCCCTGGTACCACAAAAAAAAAGGCCAAGCACCTGAACAAGGCTCAGGAAGCAATCCCCAGCACCACCAAAAAAAAAAAAAAGAAAGAAAGAAAAATACAAGCCAGGTGTGGTGGTGCACACCTGTAACCCCGGTCCTTGGGAGGCTGAGACAGGAGGGTCGCAGGTTCGAAACTACCTTCAGCACCTGAGTGAGGCTCTCAACAACTTAGAGGCTCTCAACCACAAAAGAAAAACAGAAAGTATTAGAAATTAAATTGTTACCAAAATATGAATTTTTCTCTTTCCAAGTAGAATGGTCGCTATTTAACTTATAATTAATATTGGGGGGTTTTTGGTACTGGGGTTGAACCCAGAGGCAATCTACCTCCAAGGTACATCCCTAGCCTGGTTTTATTTCTTATTTGGAAACAAGGTCTCACTTGGTGTTGACAGCATCACTAAGTTGCCGAGGCTGGCTTTGAACCTGCGATCCTCCTGTCTCAGCCTCCCAAGTCCTGGGATTATAAATATACGCCACCACACCGAGCTTGTATTTTTGTTTAACATAGTGTAAGAGTACTTTAGTTTTTAAAAAATGGATTATAGGCTTATAAAAAATAAAATTGATATAATTTATTTTACAAACATGTTTGGAAATTTCTTTTTAGAAGAACCCCCAATCAAAAGAAGCTTGTTAAATGAATTTGACAGAATAATAGGCAACCAAGAAAAATCCTTAAAGCCTTCAAAATGCACTCCAGATGGTAAAATTTGCTTTTTATTCATATCTTGTCCCCCTCTGTAGATACTACTCATTGTATTTTTAAGTTAACTTTCTCAGTTCTTTTTGGTACATGTATTAGAAGAGACTTTACAGTGTAGTTTAATTGTTAAACTTTTTATATTTTGTCTTGTTTGTTAAGTGGACTTCTTTATAATACATGTCTGTAATTAGAAAGTATGAAATGATTATAAAATAATCAGGATTTTGATCATGACAATTCCATCAAAATCAGGCTTTCCTAAATCATATGATGATCTTTGTGAACATTTTGCGTGTGTGTGTGGGGGGGTTACTGGGGGTTGAACCCAGGGGCATTCTGCCTCTGAGCTATACCCCCAGACCTTTCTGTTGTTGTTGTTTTGAAACGGGGTCTCTCTAGGTTGCCGAGAGTCCAGTATGTTGCTAAGGCTGGCCTCAAACCTGAAATCCTTCTGTCTCAGCTTTCCAAGCACTGGGATTACAGTTGTGTGCTAGTCTGCCCAGTTTGCACTGAAAGTTTTAAAGTTTATAATTATCTCAAATTTTTGTGTGAATATTTAAAATAATAAGTAATAAACAAATAGAAAATAAAATCCCCAATTATATTTTCATTAATAGATAATGTAATTTCTTCTAGGCACGATAAAAGATAGAAGATTGCTTACCCATCACATTTCTTTAGAGCCAATTACATGTGGACCCTCTTGGTAAGATATGTTTAATTTTTTTTAATTCTAATACAATATGGGAAAATGGTTTTTTTTTAATTATTTCTATGACTAATGACAGATCAGTAAAACAGTAACACTTTCCTTTTTGAAAGCCTGAATTAGGATTAAATAATTCAATACTTTGATAGTATTTTATAGTGGTATTTATATCATTATGTTATTTTTTAGTTTCAAGAACTATTTTTTAGTTTAAAGAACTTGAGGAAGGCTCAAAGCAGCAGCAACACGTACTTCTCATGGTAAAGCAGAAAACAGGAGCTAGACGTGGTGGCACATCCCTGTAATCCCAGTTCTTGGGAGGCCGAGACAAGAGGATCACAGGTTCAAGGCCAGACTTAGCAACATACGAGATTCTTAGCAACCTAGGGAGACCCTGTTTCAAAATAAAAAATAAAAAGGCTGGGAATGTAGCTCAGACAGAATACTTGTGGATTCAGTCCCCAGTATGAAAGAAAGAAAGGAAGGAAGAAAGAGAGGGAGGAAGGGACATCTGTATCCCCCAACCCTACTGCAGGCAGATATTTATCACTCTGCCCCAAAAAACCCAAAGTTTATTCTGTGGAGCAGATAAATTGGAATTCTGATTTGGGGTGGGCTAAGGCAAGGGGAGACTGTACACAGTTGAGGAAAGGGTCCTAGAAACAATAATTAATAAAAAGTCTGTATATCAAGCAGTGAGACTCCTAGCTTTCCCACACGTGGCTCCCAAATACTGGCAGTTAGACTGGAAGATTTGGGGGAATGGGGGGGAGGATATGAACAACCCAATAAAAAAGACCTGAAAATACTGCAAATTAAGAGTACTCAAATGAAACAACATAAGCAGTCATTAGATAGTGAAGCCAATAATTGACAAGCCCTGTCAGCATACAGGACTCCAGTCGGCAATTTAGTGCTTTTCTTTAAAATGAGAACACATAATCAAGGGTCATCGGAAATATAATGACACCACTAAATTAATTCAGTAGAAAGAGCAGACAATAAAAGAAAAGTTCCCAGAATGTAGGACAAAAAGAAAAAAGGATGAAAAAAGGTTTGAGAAAATAACTAGAAAGTCCTTTGGGTCTAACCTCTGAAAATAGAGTTTAAAAAAGAAGAAACAGAAATGAAGAGAAAGAAATTTTTTAAAGAATTTGAGATAGAGTACTGAAGGACATGCATTTCCTTGACTTGAAGGGCCTATTGAATGAGCACATGACTAAATAGTACCCATGTTAAGGTATATCCTTGTGAAATTTTAGAACACTAGGAGCAAAGAAGAGCCTTAATTTTTTTTTTTCAGTACTGGGGATTGAACCCAGGAGCATTTTACCTCCGAGCTCCACCCCCAGCCCTGTTTTTTATTCTTTATTTTGAAACAGGGTCTCACTAAATTGCAGAGGGCCTTACTAAGTAGCTGACGCTGGCTGCAAACCTGCGATCCTCCTGTCTCAGCCTCCCAAGTACTGAGATTACAAGCATGTGCCACCACGCCCGGCTGAACCTTAAATTTTCTAAAAGGGAAAAAAAATCAGGCTTCAAATAAAGTTTCAAGAGTCATCATAATAGCCAGTTGTAGTGGCACGCACCTGTAATCCCAGTACTTGGCAGGCTGAGACGGGGATCACAGGTTCGAGGACAGCCTCAGCAACTTAGCAAGACTCTCAGCAACATAGTGAGACCCTGATTCAAAACAAAAATATAATGCTGGTGTGTAGCCCAAAGGTAGAATGCCCCTGTGTTTAATCCCCAGCAACACACAAACAAAATGTCATAATAGTGTGAATTCTCTCATCACCAATGATAGAAGCTAGATTATAGATTTTATAATGTATAATACAGAACAGTGCCTTCAAAATTCTGAGAGAAAATGACTTTCACCCTAGAATCCTATCACTGACCAAAATACCAGTTAAGAGTGAGGGTAGACAGGCTGGGGGTGTAGCTCAGAGGTAGGGTACTTGCTTAGCATGTGTGAGGCCCTGGGTTTGATCCCTAGCACTGCTTAAAACAAACTAGCTAAGGGTAGGCATTTTCAAGTACAAAATAGCAAAAGCTTTATCCCCTGTGCATTTTCTCATGAAACTAACCAAAACAAATGCATAAATGAGGAGAAAGATGTGGAATTCAACATAGAGAAGCAGGAGTGTCTCAGGATGGTGTTAAAGGGAGACCCCAGGATCATAGCTGAGATGCTGAGCCTGGAGAAGCAGCCAGGCTACTTTGGAATAGAATAATTCAGAGGACCTCAGAAAAGTTTGCCTACAAGGTAAAATTAAAGCAGTACTTAAGTGATTTTTGTTTTCTTTTGTTTTTGAAATGGGGTCTCACTAAGTTACCCAGGCTGGCCTTGAACTCAGGATCTTCCTGCTTCAACCTCCGAAGTAGCTGGGATTATAGCAGTGTGCCAGCATGCCAAGCTAAAAAATATCTTTTTCTTTTCTGGTTGTGGTGCTAGGGATCAAACCCAGGGCATACTAGCATGGGTTCTACCATTGTGGTATACCCCACCTCTGAGTATTTTGATGTATTAAGAACCTTCTTGGAAGGCTGGGTGCGATTATGCACACCTATAATCCCAGTACGTGGGAGGCTAACACAGGAAGATCGCAGGTTTGAGGCTAGCCTCAGCAACTTAGCAAGGCCCTAATTCAAAAAAATAAAAAGGGCTGGGGGTGTAGCCAGGGGGTAGAATGCCCCTGGGTTCAATTCCAGCAAAAATTTAAAAATACATATATTTGAAACAGTAATTCTCTGATTTCAGGCCCTTTGGAAAGATACCCAGGAGTCATATAGCTGGATCATGTGGTGGGTTCATTCCCATTTTTCTAAGAAATCTCCATAGCAGCTGAACTAATTTGCAATCCCATCAACAGTGTAGAAGAGTTCCAATTTCCCCACATCTTTGCCAACATTTATTGTTTTTTGACTTCTTGATGATTGCCATTCTGATTGGGGTTAGATGGAATCTCAGTGTAGTTTTGATTTGCTTCTCCCTGATTGTTAATGATGTTGAACATTTTTTCATGTATTATATGCATATCCATGTTCATAGCAGCACAATTCACAATAGCCAAATTGTGGAACCAACCTAGGTGTCCATCAACAGATGAATGGATTACAAAATTATGGGATATTCACACAATGGAATTCTACTCGGCAACAAAGAAGAACAAAATTATGTCATTTGCAGAAAAATGGAAGGACCCAGAGAACATTATGTTAAGTGAGATTAGCCAGCCACAGAAACTGTAGGGTCATATGTTTTCTCTAATATGTGGAATCTAAGGGGTAATTGGGATACAAGAAGGACTCCAGATAATGGAAGAGAAACCTCAGTGGAGCCAGGGAGGTGGTCTAGGGGAAGAATGAGGATCAATGAAGGGATTACTGTCATAGGATTTGTGTTCATATGTGAATATACCAGTGTCAGTCTCAGTACCTGTACAGGGAAGGGGGATGGGAGGGAGCGTGGGGGGCACCAAGCGCTGTGTGCATATATGTCACTGTCAACATGATTACGTTATGATGTGAGACTATACTGCACCAATAAGAGTATATTAAAAAAAAAAGAGGAAGGCTCCTGAGGAGATTGAGTTACTAGGTGGGGTCAGGAGTTGTGGTGAAGGTGGAAGCCATAGAAGAAGGCAAACAGTCCCTGGTGAGGAGTTAGGGAAGGAGTGCTGTGGTAGAACTGGAGGGGCACACACTGAGAAGGTCCGTGCTTGACAGGCTCTCTTCTAAGATGTAGGTCATAAAGTCAAAGTCTGAGAGTAAGTGTGTGAGAAACAATTGTAGCTGTGGAAATCATGTTACTGCTTTGGAATGGTAACCATTATGAATGCAGAATAGAACTGCCATGTAGCACTTGAGGGTCTGCAAAAACAGCATATTCACAAATATTTGTATGTGCACATTTACTGCTAAATAATCAGACTTAAATCTTCTCTCCCCAATGTAGCACAAGTAAAGAACAGCAAGAAATCCAGAATCCAAACTTCACTGTATCTCGTCAAGAATTTCTGTCTAAATCTCATCTTAATGAGCACCTGGCTTTAGAAGAATCTTCAGGCCGTGCACCGGTTTCAGTGCAGCTGTTTTATAAAGTCCCCGCTCCAAGAGACGAACAAATGAGATGCTCAGTAAGCACAGGCAAATCGACCAAAGTTTTTGTCCCACCTTTCAAAACTAAATCACATTTTCATGGAGATGAGCATTGTGTTAGCAAGACTGTTGATTTGGAGGAAAACAAACAAAAACAAAAAGCCATGGGTGAACATGGCCCGGGCGGTAGTGAAAATGAAATTCATGACAGTGAGCGGCAGCAGTCCACCAGAGATGGCTCCGGTCTGCCGGCGGCCGCTGCAGTCACAAGCTGTGAGAAAGAGCCTTCAGGTACCGTGAGACAACTCTTGACCTATTTTTGCCTTTTGTTTAGATATTTCTCTTATTAAATTGTGTCCTGGAGGGTTTCCCCATTGTGTAGGGATTGATCATTTCAGAACTTCTTTTGGCTGTGTGGTACTGAGGATTGAACCCAGGGGTGTTCTACCTCTGAGCTACACCCCCAGCCCTATTTCCCCATTTTATTTTTGAAACAGGGTCTCACTAAGTTACTGAGGCTGGCCTTGAACTTGTGATCTTCCTGTTTCAGCCTCCCAAATACTGTGTGCCACCACGCCTGACTTCAGAACCTTTTTGAATCAATTTTCTAAATTCAAAGATTAGGTTTAAATTCTTTTGTGTGTGGAGGGGGAGGTGGACTGGGGATTGAACGCTGGGGCATTCTATCACAGAGTTATACCCACACCCCATTTTGTATGAGGGGGTACCAGGGATTGAATCCAGAGACATTCTATCCCTTAGTTACACCCCCAGCCCTACTTTTTTTGAAACAGGGTCTCACTAGGTTGCTGAGAGTCTCACTACTTGCTGAGGCTGTCCTCGAACCAACAATCCTCCTGTCTCAGCCTCCCAAGTACTGGGATTACAGAGTACGCCACCATGCCTGGCAACAACCCTGGTATGTGCCATAGCGCCTGGCTTAGGTTTAAATGATTCTAATGTGTTTTTTCAAAGATAATGCTTGGCAACTTTCTTTTAAAAATAAAATTATTCTGCCGGGCGTGGTGGCGCACGCCTGTAATCCCAGTACTTGGGAGGCGGAGACCAGAGGATCTGGGTTCGCGGCCAGCCTCAGTTACTTAGTGAGGCCCTCCGCAACTTTGTGAGACCCGGTTTCAAAATAAAGTATAAAAAATAGGGCTGGGGATGTAGCTCGGAGGTAGAAAGCCCCTGGGTTCAATCCCCAGTACCGCAAAAAATAAATAAATAAATAAATAAAATTATTCTACACACAATGTAGGACCACTATTAATGGAATATATTCTTTATCATGCTCCTAATTTTCTTCCAAAATTGAGTAAAAGCAAATTCCAAATTGAATTAAAGCTCTTCATTATACAACTTTACAAGTAGGAATTTATTTTTTATCCCTGAAGATTTAAAAGTGATAGAGGCCCCTTTTTTCTCTGCATGTAAAATTAGAGTAAAATGATATGGGTAATTTTATAAAGCTGGGGTTACACATTGTAAATTTACATTCGTTTTTATTTTTGTTAATTATTTGTTCTTTAACAGATTTAATTGTAAGCCTCCAGAATGCCAGAGATATACAAGATATGCGAATTAGAAAGAAACACAGGCAGCGCATCTTTCCACAGCCAGGCAGTCTCTATCTTGCAAAAACATCCACTCTGCCCCGAATCTCTCTGAAAGCGGCAGTAGGAGGCAGAGTTCCCTTGGCTTATTCTCATAAGCAGGTACTCTTTTGTCTACAATATATTAATAGCTTTTATAGCAAGGGGTAACTATTAATGAGTATCTGCAAATGGTTTGAAGAAATGAACAAATTACTGCTGAAATGGATGAATGAAACCCTCCTGCTTCCTGATCATCCTGCAGTGGCAGCCTCCCTCTCTGCCAGGCCTGCCTCAGCCTGCCAAAGTGATCTGTGCTCCAAACAGCTGTTTCTCTTTCTCCTTCAGATCTGATTTGATTTGTGCTTGTAAGCGCTCTCAACTAGTCGTTAGAGGAAAGTAGTCACCTTGAGTTTTAAGTATGAATAACTGGTAGCTGTGAACCTTGTAAAGGTTATTTACTGTTTTTGGGGGGTTTTATTTTTTTTTTTTTGGTACTGGGGATTGAGCCCAGAGGCATTCTACCTCCAAGCTACACCCCCAGCCCTTATTTATTATTTTGAAACAGGGTCTTGCTAAATTGCTGAGGGCCTCACTAAGTTACCAAGGCTGGCCTCAAACCTGCAATCCTCCTGTCTCAGCCTCCCAAGTACTGGGATTACAGGCATGTGCCACCACACCCTGCTTATTTACATTTTTAGAAGAGGGTTCTGGATAAGCCACTCCTATCTAGGTAGAATTGTTTGCAATGGAAAGGTGGAGATATTCTTGGCTAATATTTATTGAGACTTTTCTTTGTGCCAGGCACTCTTAGTATTTTACATGCATCAATTGTATCTTTCTTAATCCTCGAAACAACCCCACAAGAAAAGCAACATTATTTTGCCATCATTTTGCAAATGAGAGGACTGAAGCATAGAGGGTTAGGTAAGTGCCCCAAGTCACATAACTAGTAAGTGGAAGAGCCACTGTTCCAAAGCAAGGATCTGACTCCAGAGTCAGCACTGAACAAAGGAAAAGACACATTGGGTTAGGCATGCTGGGGTGAAAGGAATCACCCCAAGAGTGGGCCAGGCCTGTGTAAAATACTTATACTTTCCCCTCTTCTCTCATTTCTACACTTTTGAACTTAAGAGATTTTAAAAATTAGTTTTTTATCCCCACAATGCCTTCCTGTGGCACATTTAGCAGGAGACATAAACATGGGGGGGAAAGCACAACAGACTTTTAAATGTATAGTTCATTTATACTACCTTAACATTTTTGCTTCTACTAAAGAAGGCTTTTGTTTTTGTCTCTGGGGTGTATGTATGTGGTGCTAAGGATCGAACCCAGGGCCTTGTGCATGCTAAGTACATACTCTACCACTGAGCTCTACCTCCAGTCCAGTTAAATATTTTTATAGTGAATAGGAGTTAAAAGAAAATCTTGGTAAATTCACTTTGGGTTTGCTAGTATTGTTTTTATTCTGTGAAATTTTTTGTTTGGTGTTTATTCTTTATCACATTTTCCTGTTTATTTTGTGCAGCTTTATATGTATGGTGTTTCTAAACATTGCATAAAAATTAACAGCAAAAATGCAGAGTCTTTTCAGTTCGACACTCAGGATTATTTTAGTAAGGAAGATTTATGGACTGGAAAGGGAATACAGTTGGCTGATGGTGGATGGCTCATACCCGCCAATGATGGGAAGGCTGGAAAAGAAGAATTTTACAGGTAGTGTGCAGAAAGAGACTACACTGTTATATATTCCATCATCCCTGCCTTCCTCACAGTGGCCTTTCTCTTTTCTTTCCTTATGTCTCTTGAACTAAAGAGGTGGCTAGAAGTCAAATTTTTATACATTGAATCATTTTAAGTGCCTTGTGGTTCAGTAGGCATTCTGTTAAAAATCCTTTCAACAGCGAATATGGTTTGTCCTAGGATTTAATGAATTGTTTTTTCTTTTTTTTTTCAGTACCGGGGATTGAACCCTGGGGCATTCTACCTCCGAGCTACACCCCCAGCCCTATTTTTTATTCTTTTTTTTTTGAAACAAGGTCTCAAAGTTGCGGAGGGCCTCACTAAGTAGCTGAGGCTGACCGTGAACCTGAAATCCTCCTGTCTCAGCCTCCCAAGTACTGGGATTACAGCTGTGCGCTACCATGCCCAGCTGAAAAGCTAAATTCAAATTGGCCTTATAGGGGGACCTCCACACATACACACACATTTATGTCTTATTCTCTTTCATTGTATATTATAATAAGTAAAAAAATAAATGCTAAAAGTTAAATGGAAATATTTAAATACCAGTAATACCAAATAACTACAGTATCTTAGGGCTCTAAAACATCAGTAATTAAGGAACTATATAACCACTTTTGATTCTAATGTTTACACAAACAATTTAAAAAATTTTTGCTATCAGATGTCTCCAGCACCCTTTTTAAAAATTTCTACATCTTTCCAAAATTAGTTTGGGAACAAAGCAAAACATTTTTTTTGAAGATTTTTTAACTTTTGGGGAGTATTTTGAAATAGGAGTCCTATTTACATCTCACATGTGTCATATGTAACAAACATCTGCTATAGATTCTAGTAGGAAAAGTATAGTAAAGCAGTTCTATTATTTTTTCTAAATAGACTGCACAATGTACAGGAAGTGGTTACCCTATAGTCAAGTGGGCAGGGTTCATAAAGTTCATGTTGGAGCGTTTATGAATTGTCTTTCAGTCATTCAGTGAATGTTTTTTGAGCATTGACTATGTGTCCAGTACTATTCTAGGCACACAGCATAACAAAGCAAAACAAAACAAAAAAAAAATCCCTGCCCTGATGAGTCTTATGTTCTAGTGGGGTTGGAAGGCACACAAAAAAAATGAAATCTAGAAAAGCATATATTAGGTGATAAGTACTTTGAAAATAGATGAAGCTGGAAATGTGGTCGAGGTAGGAGGTGAGGAGAGCTACAGTTTTTAAGTAGAGTAGTCGGGAAGTCTTCGCTAAGTCAGTGACATTTGATAAATGGCCTGGAGGTGGCAAGAGGAGTGAGCATAGGACTGTCAGGAAAGTGTCGCAGGTTCGCAGTGAGGAGTGTGCTGGAGGTTAGTGTCGCTGGAGTGGAGGAGGGAGAAGAGTCGACATGGGCCCAGTAGAAGGGAGGACCTCACAGACCATCACCAGAGCCTGGGCTTTCACTCCTCCACTAGCAGTTTTTACCCCAAGTAAACTGTGACAAGGTTTAAAGCAGAGGGTGATGTGATCTGACTTACTTTTGAAGAAATAACTCTGGCTACTTGGGATTGCCCTGTGGGGATGGGCAAGTATGGGAGCCGAGAGAATGTAGGAAACTAGTGCAGTAACCCAGCTGTGAGCCCGTTGCTGGGACCAGGGAGGTGGCAGTCGGTGAAAAGCATTTGGGATCTGGGTGTATCATAAAGGTAGCACCAGCCGGGCCGTGGTGGCGCACGCTTGTAATCCCAGTACTTGGGAGGCTGAGACCGGAGGATCCGGGTTCGCGGCCAGCCTCAGCTACTTAGTGAGGCCCTCCGCAACTTCGTGAGACCTGGTTTCAAAATAAAGGATAAAAAATAGGGCTGGGGGTGTAGCTCAGAGGTAGAACACCCCTGGGTTCCATCCCCGGTACCGCAAAAATAAATAAATAAATAAATAAATAAATAAATAAATAAATAAATAAATGTAGCACCATCGGGACTTGATCAAGGATTGGATGTGGAGTGCAAGAGGAGAAAAAGGGTGGCTCTAAAGAGCCTGGCCTTAGCAGCTGCAAGATAAAGTTACCATCAACTCCACCAGAATTGAGAAGAAAGTCGGGATAGATGAAGTATAGGCCAAAGAAATTTGTTTGAGAGTTGTCAGTATATAGATGGAATTTAATGCCATGAAAAAGGGACTGGGAAAGAGTGACCAGTTAGTGGTAAATGCAGAAGAGTATGGTGTTGCACGCTAAGGGAAGGTGGCGTCTCAGGAACCAGAGAATGGCCAGCTGAGATCGTCGCTGCTGGTAGGTCATGTAAGGTCAGGTCTGAGAGTTGACTGCTGTGTTCAGCACAGCAGAGGGCATTGCTAACCTTAATAAGAATAGCTGTACTAAAACTAACCTTAATACTAACCTCTACTCATACAAACGTTAAAAGGAATGCAGTTTAAAGGGCAATTTCAGAAGAGGAGATCCGGAATGCAGGAGAAAAAGCAGAGGAAGTAGAATCAAAGAGTGTTAGTCTGGGCTTGTGTGTTTTAAGGTAGAAAAAAAGACTTTTTATGTTGATGTATATAGTCCATTAGAGAAGGAAAAAATTGATGATGCATGTCAATGCATGTGTTTGCTATACTATCAAAGCTAAAACCCAAATTAATCAACTTACGTAAAGAGAAAAGGTTTGCTTGGGCTTACAGTTCTAGAGGTTCCAGTCCATGACTGGTTGGCCCTGTTGGCTTTTGAGCCTGTGGCAAGGAAGCACATCCTGGCGGAAGCACATGACAGAACAAAATTGTGCATCACACGGCCAGGATGCAAGGGAGGAAGAGAAAGGGGCGAGGGGCCCGCTATCCCCTTCAAGGACATGCCCCCAGGAAACTAAAAACCTCCCAGTAGGCCCCACCTCCCAGTACTGTTGCACTGGGGATGAAGTTTCAACATGGATTTTGGAGGCGACTCCATTATCCAACCCAGAGCAAGGAAAGGGTCAGTACCTGGAGGAGGAAGTGGAATCCAAGTGTCAGTGTGGGCTTGTGTGTGTGTTTGAAGGTAGGAGAAGAAACCTTTGTTCATGCTGATGAATATCATCCAGTAGAGAGGACACTAGTGCTGCAGAGAGGAGGCATTTCCTGGATGAGTGATGAGTGGCCCTGATTCAGCTCAGAGGGTGGGAGCTAGTACACGATGGCTCGAGAAGGCGAAGCGGAGGACTGCAGGGGCTGAGAAGGGGGCTCGTGGAGTTCTCTTCTGATCTCCTCTGTGGTCTTAGTGCTAAGAGTGAGAATGAGAAAAGAAGGAGTTAGAGACTGGAGAAGAGAGGGAACAAAAACTCAAGGAAATGCCAGGACCAGGAAGGGCATTCTCAGGTGTGATTTCTAAAACCATTCTCTTTAATAAGAAAAATAATCTAAAATATAATTATTTTAAATTAACAATCTCATTTTCCAGAAGCAACTCTATATGAGTCAAAATCATTGTATTGACTGTTTTGATAGAGTTTTTATTAGTATGCTACTTTGGTGCATGTTAATAAATTTCTAAAATTATATCGCTTATAGTTCATATGTTCACTCATAAAAACTTATTGAATGATCTTGCACAATGTAGTTTTTGTACAAAGAAAAGCTGAAGTTGTTGAATTTAATATCATCCTACATGTTTTTTATTATATTCTGTATTTGTTCAGGGCTCTGTGTGATACCCCAGGTGTGGATCCAAAGCTTATTTCTAGAGTTTGGGTCTATAATCACTACAGATGGATTATATGGAAATTGGCAGCTATGGAATTTGCTTTTCCTAAGGAATTTGCTAACAGATGCCTAAACCCAGAAAGGGTGCTGCTTCAACTCAAATACAGGCAAGTTTAAAGGGCTACATTTAGTAATCATACCCTGGGGCATGATTCAGGTTTCTGCACAGTCTGTGACTTCCATGTCAGAGATGGTTCCCATGCCCCTGCTGCTGTCCTTGTGGAGAGCTGTTCTCTGGTCACCTCCCAGATCACACGTTCTTACGCCTCCTGCTTCTCTCTTCCCACACCCCCTCTTCAGCTTCTTAGCATGTAAGGATACAAATTACTAATTTAATCCATTGTTTGGGTATTGCTAATAAAGCATTTTTAGCTTTCAGTATTCATATTTTAACAATATAAAACAATGTGTTTCTAGCTAAAAATCTTTAAATTTTCTCAGCATTTCTTTGATAAAATAATTTAATTCTCAATTATTCAGTGACTTTGTTTACAGTGAAATTCTACAGGTACTATTCCTAAAATAGACATTTTCTTTTCATTTTTAGATATGATATGGAAATTGATAGAAGTAGAAGATCAGCTATAAAGAAGATCATGGAAAGGGATGATACAGCTGCAAAAACACTTGTTCTCTGTGTTTCTGACATCATTTCATCAAGCACAAATATGTCTGAAAATTCTAGCAATAAAACTAGTAGTGCAGATAGCAAGAAAGTGGCTATTATCGAACTTACAGATGGTTGGTATGCTATCAAGGCCCAGTTAGACCCTCCCCTCTCAGCTCTCTTACAGAACAGGAGACTAACTGTGGGTCAGAAGATCGTTATCCATGGAGCAGAACTGGTGGGCTCTCCTGATGCCTGCACACCTCTTGAAGCCCCAGGATCTCTTATGTTAAAGGTAAATTAAATTAAGCTGGGCGTGGTGGCACACGCTTGTAATCACAATACTTTGGGAGGCAGAGACCGGAGGATCCGGGTTCGCAGCCAGCCTCAGCTCTCTTTCTCTCTCTCTCTCTCTCTCCCTGTCTCTCTCTCTTTCTCTACTTAGTGAGGCCCTCCGCAACTTCGTGAGACCCAGTTTCAAAATAAAGTATAAAAAAATAGGGCTGGGGGTGTAGCGCGGAGGTAGAACGCCCCTGGGTTCAATCCCCGGTACCGCAAAAAAAAAAAAAAAGGTAAATTAAATTAATGCATACTCTGGGTAAGAATTGGTCACTGATTGATTTGAATTCTAAAGAGATTTTAATTTACTTATGTCAGTAACAATACTGCATTTCTTGAAAATGTACTGATAAGATTATCTCTCAGAGGCAAATTCTTCCGATACTTTGTGGTGTTTGGGGAAGAGCCAGAGCTATTTCTTGAGCTAAATACAGTTCCAATTAAAGAGCAAAAGTAAACTTGCAATGGAATTCTGTCTTGGTACCCATATCCCTTACTGCCATCTTGTCCTCATAGCTTTGCTTCTACCCTGATCACTTAATCGATCCCTTTTGCATTTTGATTGGAGAATTCAATTTTAGTGACACCCAGTCTAAGAATAATGTCCTTCCTTGAGTTCTGGGGAATTTTCTCAAAGTAGTTCTTTTATAATTTTCTTTCTTTTTTTCCTGGATCTCCCAATATTTGAGCAGTAGACCTTCTACATTGGTCCTATAATTTTCTAGTCTTTTCTCCTATTTTCTATTTTGTTGTCTCCCTTTCCCCCCACTTTCTAGTACAGTTCTTAATTTTTTTCTAATCCTTAAAGTGAATTTGTCTGCCTCTGTAATTTTCAATTTCAAGATACCTATGGTATTCCCTGAATGTTTCTTTTTTTTATTGGTGCATTGTAATCACACATCTTGATGGGTTTCAGGGTGGTAGAAGTATACATGCACACATCGGTCAATTAGCCCTCCCCCAATTCCCACCCCCATTCCCTTCCCCCTCCCTCCTTCTCGTGCTCAGCATAGTAGTTTTGATATATTTGTGTATATACATCTTGTGCATTAGGGTGTTTCCTTCTTCTCCCCTCCCATCTCCCTCAGTTAGGTCGCCTTTACTCATCTGAGGTTTTCTCCGTCTTTGTCTGGAGTCCCTCCTGGGCGGGGCCATATTCTCAGTGCTGGGATGCTCCAGGGAGAGGCCATGGCTCACCTTCCCATGTCCTCAGTGGTGGGATGCTCTGGGGCAGGGCCATGGCTTACCCACCCATGTCCTCAGTGCTGGGAAGCTCTGGGGCGGGGCCATAGCCTCCCTCCCATGTCCTCAGTGCTGGGATGCTCCTGGGCGGGACCGTGGCTCACCTACCCATGTTCTCAGTGCTGGGATGCTCCGGGGCAGGACCATGGCTCACCCGCCCGTGTCCTCAGTGCTGGGACGCTCCTGGGCAGGGGCCATGGCTCACCCACCCGTGTCCTCAGTACTGGGCTGCTCCGGGGGCAGGGCCGTGGCTCACTCGCTCATGTCCTCAGTGCTGGACTGTTCCGGGGAGGGGCCATGGCTCACCTGCCTGTGTCCTCAGTGCTGGGCTGCTCCTGGGCGGAGCTGTGGCTCACCCACCCATGTCCTCAGTGCTGGGATGCTCCTGGTCAGGGTCCATGGCTCACCTGCCCGTGTCCTCAGGGCAGGGCTGCCCTGGGGCGGGACCATCTTTCTTTCTTTCTTTTCTTTCTTTCCTTTCTTTGGATTGAACCCAGGGGTATTCTACCACTAAGCTACACCCCCAGCCCTATTTTATTCTTTATTTGAAGCAGGGTCTCATTAAGTAGCTGAGGCTGGCCCCGAAACTATGATCCTCCTGTCTCAGCCTCCCAAGGACTGCATGTTTTTGTTTTTGTTGCTACATATGGTTGTTGTATAGATACAGTGTTTTCTCATCTTTCTGAAGCTATGGGTTAATGTTATTTTTTCTATTAGAACCTCTTTTTGTTTTTATGTGGATCTCTCAGGTTGGAGACTTTGCTCACAGACAGTGGTCACTTCCAGGGAAGGGCACAGTGAGCTGACTGGGAATTCTGTGTGAAGGGGGCTTGCCAGCCTAAGGGCCAGGAGGTATCAATGACTATACCAAGAGCTAGGCAGAGTCAGGAGAATGATAGGGAGACTCAGTGTCAGCATAAGGATTTTCATTTCATTTTTGTTTTCTTTTTTTGTACTCTGGATTAAGACATTCTACCTTTAGCAGTTTTGTTTTCAATATAACAAAATATCTCTCTCCCATCCTCACTGCCTCTGCCCAGTGTTCAGATCCAGGATGTGTGGTTCAGTCTCTCCAGAATGTGGGGCTCTTGGGTTCTTTCTTAGTGGAATGGTGAGACAGCCACCTGACTGCTTGGGATAGGAGAGGAAATCTGGGGTCTTAACTATCGCACGTGCGTGCGTGAGTGCATGTGTTACTGGGGATTGAACCAGAGGCATTCTACCTCTGAGCTATACCCCCCAGTCTTTTTTTCAATTTTTTTTTTTTAAACAAAGGTTACTGAGGGTCTTTCTAAATTGCTGAGGCTGGCCTCAAACCTCCTGTCTCAGCCTTCCAAGTACTAAGATATGGGCATTACCACCACGCCAAGGGTCTTAACTATATTTGTACAGAATTTCAACCACTCCTTCCATTTTCTACCTCATCTTACTCTCTTGCCTCCAGAGGTACCTGCTGCCTCCATTTTTTAGTGTTTTCCTTCAATTTATTGTATGTCATATTGACTCCTTACAAGTTTGGTGCTGAGTAACCTTCTTAGCTAGGTTATGTAATTTCCCTTATGTGTCAGTCTTACTATCTGTAAGATGGGACTAAGTCTCAGGGCTGCCGTAAAGACTAGATGTGAATAGACGTAACGCACTTAGCACCATGCCAGGCGCCACAGTAAGCGCTCTGCTCTGTGAATGTTCGTGACTTTTATTACCCACAGTCATTCTTGGGCAGCTTTGTCATTTACTCATCCAGTGGATTTTTAGCTTCCACAGTCTTAGTATATCTTATCTACTGTTCTTTCTAATTTTCTCTGTTCTTATACCTAATCTGAAGAAGCCTGGGTAAACAAGTATATTTGAATCCACCATGTTTAAATTGAAATTCTTTTCATCTGTTATCTAATAGAAATATTTATTTATTTTGTAGTGCTGGAAATTGAACCCAGGGGCATTCTTCCTCTGTGCCACATCCCCCAGCCCTTTTTATTTTTTGTTTGGAAACAGGGTCTCACTAGGTTGCTGAGAGTCTCTCTAATTTGCTACAGTTGGTCTTGAACCTGTGATCCTCCTGTCTCACCTCTCAAGTATTGGAATTTTATAAAGGCATGCACCACTACACCCGACTTAATAGAAATATTTAAATACTACCCAGGTGTGGTGGTGCATTCCTGTAATCCCAGTACTTGAGAGGCTGAGACAGGAAGATCACAGATTTGAGACCAGCCTCAGCAACTTGGTGAGACCCTGTTTTGAAATTTAAAAAAATAGAAAGGGCTAGGGATATAGATCAGAAGTAGAATGCTCCTGGATTCAATCCCCAGTACCAAAAGGAAAAAAGAAATATTTAAATACTAATGCTTTATAGCAGTACAAATATTTATGAGAACTATATTTTGAAAACTTTCACTTTTGTACAGTTTTTCTACTTACTTTTTTACTAATCTTCATGCGACATTTCAAAGTGCAGATTTTTAAAGCAGCCCTAAAAGGATAAGAATTCTGAAATAGAATTGAACATGTATTTAATTCTGAATTGATTTATTGATTAATTTTTCCAGATTTCAGCTAACAGCACTCGGCCTGCTTGGTGGTACACCAAGCTTGGGTTCCTTCCCAACCCTAGACCTTTCCCTCTGCCCTTGTCGTCGCTGTTCAGTGACGGAGGCAACGTGGGTTGTGCTGATGTCATTGTTCAAAGAGTGTACCCGATACAGGTGAGATACGTTCTTGAAACTTACTGTATTTATTTTTTTGAGATAATTAATTTGAATGTTCCTTCTATACAGTGGATGGAGAAAACATCATCTGGATTGTACGTATTTCGCAGTGAAAGAGAAGAAGAAAAGGAAGCAGCAAAGTATGCAGAGGCCCAACAAAAGAAACTAGAAGCCTTATTCACTAAAATCCAAGCAGAATTTGAAGAGCGTGAAGGTAAAGTGAGTTGTATGTTACAAAGTGTTATGTGTTATTTTTCATAGGAGAATAAAGTTTTGGAGGCCTCTAATTTTTTTTTTTTTTTTGTCCTGGGGATTGAACCCAGGGCATTTTACCTCTGAACTACACCCCCAGCCCTATTTTATTTTTTATTTTGAAATGGGATCTTGCTGGCCTCAACCCTGTGATCCTCCTGTTTCAGCCTCCCAATTACTGATTATATACATGTGCCTGTAAACCCAGGGACATTCTACCTCTGAGCTACCCTCAGTCCTATTTTACTTTTTACTTTGAAATGGGATCTCTCAAGCCAGGTGTGGTGGCGCATGCTTGTAATCCCAGTACTTGGGAGGCTGAAACAGGAAGATTGCAGGTTCAAAGCCAGCCTCAGCAACTTTGCAAGGCTCTCAACAACCTACTGAGACCTTATTTCCAAATAAGAAATAAAATTGGGCTGGGGGTGTAGCTTGGAGGTAGAGTACCTCTGGGTTCAAAAAAAATAAAGAAATGGGATCTTGCTTAGTTGCTGAGGCTAGCCTTGAACCTGCGATCCTCCTGTCTCAACCTCCCAGGTACTGGGATTATAGGCATGTGCCACCTTGTCAGGGTAGAGGCCTGTAATTTAATATTCATAATTAAGTAAATTTTCTTTGAGTAAATATTCTTAATCTGAATCTGGATTTTTTTGTTTTTTAAAAATATTATAAAGATACACAGATAAACATAGAATTGACCTTGAATTATCACCGCTTCTATTCAAAACACTGAGCTTTTGTTTTATTTTTGGTAGTACTAGGGATTGAACCCAGGGGCATTCTACCACTGAGCTACACCCTCACCCCTTTTAAATTTTTTTTTATTTTGAGACACAGTTTCGCTAATTGCTGATGTAAAAAACCTCAAACCTGCAATCTTCCTGTCTCAGCCTCCCAGGTACTGGGATTACAGGCGTGGGCCACCAGGCCTGCCTAACACTGAACTCTTAGACACTTGTAATTGTCTTGGGCAATGAAAGGTGATAGGTCCTCAGCATTTTTCAGTACCCTTCAGCAGTCTCCCTCTTAAGCTGCAGGACTGAAGTATCTAGAGGATCATTTTTTGGTATTAGAGAAAGAAGAGCAACAAGGGGGAAGCGGTGTGATTATCTTTCCCCTTAAACCATTGCTCTTCTTCCTCAGTATCCTTGTCTACATTATATAACTTTACATGTTTGTCATTGGCATTATCAAGGACAAGGACTTGCTATCCATGTGACATCAATTTAAATATAAAAATCATAGTGGTTTTGTGTTAAACCGCATACTTTTTGTTGTTGTTTCAGTACTGGGGATTGAACCCAGGGGTTCTACTTCTGAGCTACGTCTCCCACCCTTTTTATTTTTTGGTTTTAAAGCAGGGCCTCGCCAGGTTGCTGAGAGTCTCCCTAAACTGCCGAGGCTAGTGTTGACTAGAATTACAGGTTGCGTCACCACGCCCAGCTTAGGTTTTTTATTTTTTTTATCTCCCTTCTTCAGGTGCTTTTCTGCTTGCTCCTCTAGTTTTCATTATTCTTAAATTTTTGGTTAGCTAATTAGTGATGCTTTTTTTTTTCTCTAGAAAACACAACAAAACAGTGTTTGCCATCCCGTGCGCTGACGAGGCAGCAGGTGCGAGCTCTGCAGGACGGCGCAGAGCTGTATGAAGCAGTGAAGAACGCACCAGAGCCAGGTTACCTTGAGGTGAGCGGGCAGAGGCCAGTGGTGAGCCTTGATCCTCCTCCTGTGAGCTGGGGACTGGATGACTCCCGGCCTTACAGGAAGAACGCGGAGATGCTGGGCCTTTCAGAGGGGATGAGCACGTTTCTGGTGTCCTCAGGGATGTGCCAAACCAGCATGATGTTTTACTTTGGGTTTTTGATTTTTGTTTTATGCTTTTTTCTGTTTGTTGGTTTTGTTGGTTTTGTGTGTATGTGTGTGTGTGTGGTACTTACTGGGGATTGAACCCAAGGATATTCTACCTCTGAGCTACACCTCCAGCCTATTTTTTTTTTTTAACAGGATCTCACTAATTTGCTGAGGGCCTCACTAAGTTGCTGAGGCTGGCTGCGAACCTGCAATCCTCCTGTCTCAGCCTCCCGAGTACTGGGATTATAGGCGTGCACCATCTCACCTGGTTATAGTATGTTTTTGGTTCTTGATAAATAAAGGATGGAAGAGCCGGGTGTGGTGGCGCACACTTATGTAATCCCCGTACTTGGGAGGCTGAGACCAGAGGATCCGGGTTCGCGGCCAGCCTCGGCAACTTAGTGAGGCCCTGTTTCAAAATAAAGAATAAAAAATAGGGCTGGGGGTGTAGGCCAGAGGTTGAATGCCCCTGGGTTCAATCCCCAGTACCACAAAAATAAAGATGTGTAAGGCAGCAGCAATCTAGTATGTTACATGTCTAGACTCCATTTCCCATTTTATTGTTTTTTTATTCATTTATTTTGTAATACTAGATAAGTTTCATAAGAGGAATAGACAGAAATTTGCTGTAGTGGAAAAGAAATATCAAGACAAAATAAAAATGCTTGTAATAAATGTCTTTTTTAAATCATATCTACTATTCCAAAAAGTTAATGAAATTATACTAGGGGGCTACAAATGAAGATTCTAGAGTCAACCTCTTCCTGTGTGGCCTGTGCAAGTTTATTCTCTCTGTTCCTCAGTTTCATCAACTGAAACATGAGACAATAGCAGCTACATCATAGTCTCATTGTGAAGATTCCATGAATTCGTGCATTTACCACACATAGGTCCATTTCTCAAATATAATGTATATTCATGTTAGCTGTTTATAATGTAGATGGTGGTGATTATGTTTTGAGTGCATTTATAATTAGAATTGGTTTTGCCCTAGGGAAATTCATCACAAGGATTAATGAACAGTTTGAGGTCCCTGAAGGTACTATGTGATAGACTGAGCCCATTAATCCATACCCTTAAGATGAACTCAAATGTGTTGTATTTTTATCCATTTTAATCGATCCAGTTACAGTAGGCAGGACTTTGCTTTTTGTTTCAATATGTTAAATGGTCACAGGGTTACTTCAGTGAAGAGCAGTTGAGAGCCTTGAATAATCACAGACAGAAGCTGAATGATAAGAAACAAGCACAGATCCAGTTGGAATTCAGGAAGGCGGTGGAATCTGCCGGACAAGGGCAGCAGGAATCAAGGGACGTCACAACTGTGTGGAAGTTGCGCATCACAAACTACAAGAAAAAAGAGAAAGAGTCAGGTTAGTATGCAGATTTTTTGTTCTTATCAGTTAAGTTAAAAATGACTTTATTAATAAAATGATTACAAATGCTAGATAAAATATAGTTAATGGATATCAGGGAACAAAGAGGGCTGTCAGCGCTCATAAAGGATAATAGAAGTCTTCAATTCTTATTGCTATCTGTATTTTTAAATGATAATTTTAATGATGATCAGTTCTTCCCCCTGTGTTGTCTTCATCTTTCTCTAAACAGTTATATTGAGTATCTGGCGTCCATCATCAGACTTATATTCCCTGTTAACAGAGGGAAAGAGATACAGAATCTATCATCTTGCAACCTCAAAATCTAAAAGTAAATCTGAAAGAGCTAACATACAATTAGCAGCAACAAAAAAAACTCAGTACCAACAGCTACTGGTACAAACCTTTCATTATAATTTTTTAGTTTTATGAATTTGTATTACTTTATAGAACCTCCACATTCTGAATGTCTGTTTTGTTTTCTGTAGGCTTCGGATGAAATCTTATCTCAGGTTTATCATCCAAGGGAGCCCCTTCACTTCAACAGACTATTAGATCCAGACTTTCAGCCACCTTGTTCTGAAGTGGACCTAGTAGGATTTGTAATTTCTGTTGTGAAAAAGATAGGTAATTGTAGCTTTTTATTAATTTATTTGAAAAACATTTTCTTTTAAACGTTGATTTCCTAATGATTAGTTGGAACTACCAGGTGGCGAAATTGCTAACTAGTGATGTCAAAGTAAGTCTCTTTTCATCTCTGATTCTTAATTAAAAGCAGTTCTACATTATTTCAAGATAATTTCTTACATCCCATTCTGTGCTACATTTTGTTTTGTTTTGTTTTGTTTCATTTTGTTTTGTTTTCTTGGTGGAACTAGGGATTGCACCCAGGGGCCTTCTACCTCTGAAGTATACCCCCAGCCTTATTTTATTTTTTATTTTGAAACAACCTCACTAAGTTGCTGAGGCTATCCTCAAACCTGCAATCCTCCTGTCTCAGCCTCCCAAGTCCTAGGATTCTAGATGTGCACCACCATACCCACCTTGTGCTACTTATTTTTTAATGTTTTTGTATCATATTAATAATTACTATGAAATAATCATAATCTAGGTTTACTAATTTATTGGACTATTAAGTTTTCAAAATTGTTCCTAATGATCCTCTGGATTTCCATGCTATCTCCTTTTTCATTTCTTTTTTTTATTATTAATTTGGATCATTTCTTTCTTTGGGTTAAGTTGGCTAAGGTTTTATCAATCTTGTTTATTTTTGTTACTGGGGATTGAACCAAGGGGCATTCTACCTCCAAGCTACACTCCCAGCCCATTTTATTTTAATTTTGAAACAGGGTCTCATTAAATTGCTGAGGCTGCAATCGTCCTGTCTCAGGGTTTTTTTTTTTTTTTTTTTTTTTGCTGTTGTTTTGTTTTTTCTCTCCATTTCATTCATTTCAGCTCTGATTTAATTATTTCCTGCCTTCTCCTAGCTTTGGGGTTAGTTTGTCCCTGTTCTTCTAGAGCCTTGGGATGCATCATTGGGTTATATATTTGGAATCTTTCTAGTGTTTTTATGTAGATACTCAATGCTATAAAGCTTCTTCTTAAAACCACCTTCATATTGTCCCAGAGATTTTGGTAAATTGTGTCTCTATTTCCATTTGATTCTAGGAATTTTTTAATTTCTCCCCCTGATTTCTTCTGTGGCCCAGTTCTTATTCAAAATTATATTGTTTACTGGATGTGATGCCACACTCATATAATCCTAGTACTTGGGAGGCTGAGACAGTTGATGCCAGCCTCAGCAACTTAGTGAGGCCTTCTGCAAATTAGACCCTGTTTCAAAATAAGAAATGATAATAAAATAGGGCTGGGGGTATAGTTCAGAAGTAGAACACCCCTGGGTTCAACCCTCACACACACACAAAAATTATATTGTTCAGTCTCCAAGTATTTATGTAGTTTCTCTAGATCTTCTTGCTGTTGATTTCTACTTTCAGCCCATGCAAGGAATTATATCCATTTTTTAAAATTTGTTAATACTTGCTTTGTAGCTTAGAATATGGTCTGTTTTGGAGAAGATTTGATGAGCAACTGAACAGAATATGATTTCAGCTATCATTGGATGATTTATCATATAAATGTCTGTTAGGTCCATTTGATTTATAGTACTCTTTAGGTCTGAAGAGTCTACTGATCCTCTGTCTGGATGACCTATCTAATGTTGACAGAAGTGTGTTGAATTCTCCCGGTATTATTGTATTGGGGCTTATCTGGATCTTAATGTCAAGTAGTGTTTGTTTTATGTAAGTGGATACAGATTCAATGCAATTCCTATCAAAATACCACTGCCGTTCTTCGCAGATCTAGAAAAAATGATCCTAAAATTCACATGAAGAACAAAAGACCCAGAATAGCCAAAGCAATTCTGAGCAGTAAAATCCATGCAGGAGGCTTCACCATACCTGATTTCAAATTATACTACAGAGCTATAGTAACAAAAACAACATGGCATTGGCATAAAAATAGACTCATAGGCCAGTGGAAGAGAATAGAAGATACAAAGACAAATTTACATGTGTCGACAAGGGTGCCAAAAATAAATGTTGGAGCAAAGAAAGCCTTTTCAGAAAATGGTGTTGGGAAATCTGGATATCCATGTGTAGAAGAATGAAACCAGACCCTTATCTCTCACCCTGCAAAAAAAGTCAATGTAAAATGGATTAAAGATATAGAAATTAGACCGGAAACTTTGCAAATGCTAGAAGAAACATAGGACCAACTCTCCAACATATAAACACAGGCAGAGACTTCCTTAACAAGACCCCTAAAGCTCAGGAAATAAAACTGAGAATAAATGGGATGGCATCAAATTAAAAACCGTATGCACAGCTAACCAAATAAGAGTGTGAAGAGAGTACAGAATGAGAGAAAATCTTTGCCAGCTACTCTTCTGATAGAAGACTAATATATAGAATATGTAAAGAACTCAAAAAACTTGAACACCGAAAAATAATCCAGTCAAAATGGGCAATTGAACTGAATAGATAGTTCTTAAAAGAAGAAATACAAATGGCTAACAAATATACGAAAAAATGTTTAACATCATTCGCAATCAGGGAAATGCAAATCAATACTACACTGAGATTCCATCTAACCCCAGTTAGAATTCTTGACTGTCATCGAGATACAAACAATAATAAATATTGGCAAGGATGTGGGGAAATAGAAGCTCTGTATGTGTGGGGGGCGGAGGGGTGTACTGGGAATTGAACCCAGGGGTGTTCTACCTCCAAGCTATACCTGCAGCCATTTTTGTTTTTTTACTTTGAAACAGCATCTTATTAAGTTGCTGAGGTTTTTGCTTAACTGCTGAGGCTGGCCTTGAACTTGTGATCCTCCTGTTTCAGCCTCCCAAGGACTAGGATTACAGGTGTGCACCACCATACCTGGCAGGAACTCTTAAACACTGTTGGTGGGGTTGTAAATTAATACCACCACTGTGGAGATCAGTATGGAGGTTCAGTATGAGGTCAGATGGTGGTTCCAATTCCTAGTTTTTTGAGGAACCTTCATAGAAGGAGACTTGGGATCAAGAGAATTTTTTCAGATGAAAGTATTAATACTATAAGGAGACAATGTGGTGAGCAAGTCCAATAAAGGGGATAAAAATCGATGCCAGGAGCAAAAGGGGGATACTTGTTGTAGAGCACTGTTCTCAGTCAGTGGCTGCACGGTGAGAGTAACCTTAGCCTGCAGCAGAGACAGGCAGAAAGTACAGACACAAGTGGAAGAGGTGAGGTAGAAGTGAACATGTGTGGCCAACCTCTTCTGGTTGCTTCTGTTTCCTTACTGAAATAGGGAACAAAGTCATCAAGTGGGAGTCAGAAAGGAGAAAAAGGTAGTGACATTTTGAAAGAAAGAAAAGATATGAAGACATCAAGAAAGTGGCAGAGCGACGGGACTAGGTACATGACGCATGACTGCCTGTGCCCACTGGACGTCGATGCTCATGAAAGTAAAGGGAAGGCCTTATCGTGTGAGATTTTTCCAGTCATGTGCAGCTGTGACGCTGTGGGCATGACGTTGGGAAATGGGACTTGACCAGGGTTGTCCTTTAGCTTGGTGAGAGTCGGGGGGTGCGCACAAAGAGAAGATTTTTAGAGTTGACCGTGGACTTTCAGCACGATACAGAGCAAAGGAGACGTTAGAGAAGAATGTGGAACAGTGAACAAGAGGTAAGAAAAATGGATTGTGAGTCCCAGTGGGGCTAAAGGATTGTTTGAATTAGGGTTCTAGAGGGAGCGAGCTGGAAAGATCAAAGGAGGTGGTTGAAAAATGACATACTTCGGGTTCTGGAGATGAGAGTATTGGAAATAACAAAGTCTCAGGTACGTCCATTGGATGAGCTACTGATGGGAAACGGAGGACACAGTCATTGAAGAAAACTGTTCCGGGAGCCCAGGGCTTTGAAAGGATTAGATGTGTGGGTACTGAAGTCACCAAGAAACACTGCTGAAAGTGACAAAACGACAGTAGTGATGAGTTAAAATCTTCAAGAAGTGGAATTCTAGCCCCTTAAGAACTGGTCATTTGGAAATGTTTGGTTTTATCTAAATTCATTTATTTTTACTTGTTTTTACCATTAGCATATACTAAATAAAATACTAAAATAAATATGCATGTTAGCAGTCCCTTACTTTTTTTGTGTGGGTCTGGGGATTGTACCCAGGGGCATTTTACCTCTGAGCTACATGCTCGACCTTATTTTTATTTTTTATTTTGGAATGGTCTCACTAAGTTGCTGAGGCTGGCCACGAACCTGTGATCCTCCTGTCTCAGCCTCCCAAGTACTGGGCTTACGAGTGTTGGCCACCATGCCTGGCTTACATTTTTTAATTTATCTAATGATGAATTTTTTATTCATTCTAGGTCTAGCTCCTTTGGTCTATTTGACAGATGAATGCCATAATTTATTGGCAATAAAGTTTTGGGTAGATCTTAATGAAGACATTATTAAACCTCATATGTTAATTGCTGCAAGCAACCTCCAGTGGCGACCAGAATCCAAACCAGGAATTCCGACTGTATTTGCTGGAGAGTTTTCAGTGTTTTCTGCCAGTCCAAAAGAGGGTCACTTTCAACAGCGATTAAACAAAATGAAAAACACTATTGAGGTATAATTGCTTTTATCATTACTATGCATTTAGGTGTTTTCCTATTTTGATGGTCCAACATCAAGAATAAATGGCTTTTATGAAAACTATATATTTGGGATAGTATGAAGATAAGGTTTCACTATGTATTAATTACCCATGAACGTGAGGTGATAAGGGAATGGGAATGACAGCTCCCAGGGAGAAAAGAATGGCTTCAAGGGAACTGAGTTAGGAGAGACTGTGAGAAGGATGTTCAGAGACCTAGAGGCAAACTGGAGATTGGAAACAGAACATGAGTTACCTGTGGTTCACAGCATTGGCAGTAGGATTAGTTAATAATATGTAGCCTACAAGTTTACATTTAAACTCTGTATGAAGGATCTTACACAGTATATATCTCTTTGATTTGAATGAATCCCAAATAGGAAACACTAAAATTATTTCAGTGTATGCATTTTATGTAGCTGATGTTTATTGAGTGCTTGCTGTGTGGGGGCCTTATTCTAGCCTGCCTCATTTAATTCTATCCAAAACCCTGTGAGGTAGGGAACTGTTCTTCCATTTTATTAGTGAGAAACAAATTAAGTGGCTTGTGCCAAGTCACATGCCAAGTTGGTAGGACCATGGTTCACTCTTAGGCCATATGAAGGCAGAACTCAAACTCTTAACTACTGTGCAATGCTACCGCCCCCATAAAATTGGATTTCATAGTGGAGAATCCATGAAAAATAAGCTTAATTCTGTACTTTAATATTTGAAATGTGTTATTCAAAACTTATGTAAATAAGATATTTTTAAAACATTGGAGTAGCTAGCATATAAAAGTAATTTGTTAATATTTTACCAAAAGAATCAATATGCAAAGAGAAGAATAGCACTGATTTATCTAGTTTCTAAATTGTGGGTAGGAGTTGCATCTTTATTCAGCTCCCATACAGGGTACCTACTATTTATGTTCACATCCCAGGTTTTAAAGTTCTACACAGCCATCTCATGTATTAAGTTAGACCACGTGAGGTTGCTGGTACTTGGCCAGCTGTGCCTCCTCCAGCACCAGTTCCACGTAGCTTGACCTGTACTTTCTTTCAGTTCATGCTTGGGACACACTGCAGCGAATGAGGCAGTTCTTTCCTTGTTCCGCTCTAAGGAGGACTTAGCGTAGGGATGTGACGGTCTCCAGCTGGTAGGTAGTAAATAGAGCTGGAAGGTGAGCCCCAGTCTTCAACTCCAAGTCCAGCACCATGGTGCCTTGCTGATTAGATCAGATGGCTGGAAAAAATCTTACAACTTTCTTTCTCCCTCTCTTACATACTCTTTCTCCATCTCCCTTTCCTTCTGCCTCTCCCTCCACTGCCCCTTCCTTCAACAACTAGATCCCCTTCAATCACTGATGTTGGTTTGCACTTTTGTACTGGCATGCTTGACAGTTTCTATCAAGTTGGGAATGTCTCATTCTTCTGGTCTGAATTTTTTATTTCTGGTCTTGAAATAATTCCTGAAAACATAAATGTGTCAGTTTGCAACTTACAAAACAACTTTTCCAATTTGTTTTTTTTTAGAATACTGAAATATTTTGCAATGATGCAGAGAAGAAACTTATGCATCTACTTACTGCAAATGATCCTAAGTGGTCGACCCCAACTAAAGACTACACATCAGAGCCATACACTGTTCAAGCAGTCCTTGGTACAGGAAGTAAATTTCTGGTAAGTCATGTAAATGTAAGAAATATGATATATGGAGGCAGTGATATATTTTGGTGTGTATCCACCAAACGTGGTAAATGTAGTTAAACTTAATTAGAAAGGGTAGTTGTTATGTAGATGATATAGGTATAGGCTATTTGGAAATTGTATCGTGTTTATTAAAGAAAGAATAGAAAACTCTTTGAGGGTAAACTTTATAAACAAGGGCTTTCATTTTTAGCATTTCAAGTGCATGTGATTAAAGAGTTCTTTTTTTGCTTGTTACTTTTTGCTAGAAGAACTATTCCATATCATTAGGGTTGTATCTAAACTCAGTTTAACTCATTAAATCGCAACAGATGCAAATCAAATTAAAATCTTTTTTTGTTTGTTTGTATGTATGTATGTATGTATGTATGTATGTATGTATTTTTGGTACTGGGGATTGAACCCAGAGGCATTCTACCTCAAAGCTACACCCCCAGCCCGATTTTCTTATTTGGAAACAGGGTCTCACTAGGTTGCTGAGAGCCTTGCTAAGTTGCTGAGGCTGGCTTCAAACCTGCATTTCTCCTGTCTCAGCCTCCCAAGTACTGGGATTACAAGTGTGTGCTACCACGCCTGGCATGTTTTGTTTTTAAACAAGTTTTCACTAGGTTGCTGAAAGTCTCACTAAACTGACGAGGCCGGACTCAAACCCGTGATCCTCCTGTCTCAGTCTCCCAAGTACTTAAAACCTTTAATATTGGCTAAATAGCTAATGCATACTAAGTGTAGCTGTATTAACTCATTAAATCCTAACAACCCTATGTAATAAAAGTTACTGTTACAGATGAGGACCCAGGCAGCATGTGTTCTTTTTTGTTTTGTTTTTTTGCATATTTTTAGTGAGAGGTTAATTTGGTTTTGTTTTAAACACTAGTACATAATTACAATAGGCTGCTTTTTCATTTGTTTCTTAGTTGTCTTCTCCTAATATTGAGGTAAATTATCAGAGTCCTTCATCACTTTGTACACCAAAAGGGAAGTCTTTGCTCACACCCATATCAGCCCAGATGACTTCAAAGTCTTGTTATAAAGAGGAGAAAGAGATTGATGATCCAAAACACTGTAAAAAGAGAAGAGCTTTGGATTTCTTGAGCCGACTGCCTTTGCCTCCACCCGTCAGTCCCATTTGTACATTTGTTTCTCCGGCTGCGCAGAAGGCATTCCAGCCGCCACGGAGCTGTGGTGCCAAACACAAAACACCTTTGAAGAAGAAAGAATTGCATTCCCCTCAGAGGACTCCGCCTAAAACATCCAATGAAATTTCTCTTCTGGAAGGTGATTCGATAGCTGACGAGGAACTTGCATTGATAAATACCCAAGCCCTTCACTTGGGTTCAGCAGCAGAAAGTCAGCCTCTGTCTATCAGTGAATCCACGAGGACCACCCTCCAGTGCAGAGGAGGATCTCGGACAGAAAAGGCGTTATAGCACAGACGAGTGTGAGCCAGTGTGCAGGACACAAGTACAATAACAAATGTGTCTAAGAGATTGCAAAGGCCACAGAAACAAAAATCAGTAAATTAATTATTGACTCATCCTTTCCACATATAATTTTAGACTGTACATCGGTATTTGCATAACAAGAGAAGACAAAATAGCATCAGACTTACCTAAGTATATGTATATCATAAAGACGTTCTGCTTGATTCTATTTTGGTATACTTTTATTTCAATTGTCTACTGTAAAACTGACTATATTTATTAATAAAAATCTCATTTAAACCTTTATGATTGGATTTGATCATTACAGTACTATTTTACCAACAAAATAAACATACCCTTTTCTTTTAGATTGTGTCATTGTATAATTGAAGCAAGATTTCTCAGTACACTTATTTTGACTCAGGTGATTGCTTTTAGTGTAATTCCTATTTTAGGAGGTTTTTTTTAAGAGGTAACTCATTATGAAATCGTTTTCCTTAATGCATGTGTTGGCTCTGTTATAGGTCCATCCTAGTCAAAAGTCGGGATGAGTAAAGATTCTGCAGGGGGTTTTCTTCTGACCAATTCTTCATCCTTCAGATACCATGACTACAAGAAAAGTAGAAGCCTCAAGGCAACTCCTTGGTATGACTCCAGTGTGGTCTCTGAAACCAAATTACTTCAATTAAAAACTCAGATGCTTTAAGTCAGAAGTAGACTTCGTAGAGTTAGTTATTTCTTTAGCAAAATAACTATTTAGCAACAGTCATCTAGACAGCAACTTCAGAAACGCACGGGTGCTACCTGCTCATCCTGGGCGCTGGCACAGGATCCGGACTGTGCTCCCCGTGGACCCACCACCGCGGCAGACAGCAAGGTGAGCCTAGGCGACACGCTCAGTTACTTCCTCATGTTTAAGTTCTCACGAGGAGCTAAGAGCATGAAGAAGCTCTTAATATATCTTAAAAATATAAGATGATTTCAAATCTAATTTTAAACAGATTTCAAAGCCAAGAATAAATCCTTTTTTTTTTATTTTTTGCAGTACTGGGGATTGAACCCAGGGGCATTCTACCTCCAGGCTATAACCCCGCCCCTATTCTTTATTCTTTATTTTTAAACCTGGTCTCACTAAGTTGTGGAGGGCTTCACTAAGTACCTGAGGCTGGCCGCAAACCCAGATCCTCCGGTCTCAGCCTCCCAAGTACTGGGATTACAAGCGTGTGCCACCATGCTCGGCTCTAATAAATCCTTTCAAAAGTCGCCTCACCGCTGGGCATGTGAGGTCACAGCTGGGCATGGTGCCACATGCCTATAATCTCAGTACTTTCGAGGTTGAGACGGGAGGACCACAGATTTGAAGCCAGTGCACAGGAAGTTAGCAAGATCCTGTTTCAAAATGAAAAACAGGAAGAGCTGAGGGGTATAACTTAGTGGTAGATTGCCCCTGGGTGCAATCCCAACTACCAAGAAAGAGAGAAAAGATCGACTTGCTTTCTTCCTTAACAATGGTCCATGATTTTTCTCTCCTCCATAAAGCATTAATATAGAATAGTCTATTCTGCTTTTTTTTTTTTTTTTTTGGTACTGGGGATTGAACTCAAAGCATTCTACCTCCAAGCTATACCCCCAGCCCTTTTTATTTTTTAGTTTGAAACAAGATCTCACTAGGTTGCTGAGGTTCTCAGTTGCTGAGACTGGCCTCAAACTGATCCTCCTGTCTCAGCCTCCTAAGTACTGGGATCACAGATGCGCGCCACCGCACCCAGCTTAAGTGTTCTGCTAGTCTTATTAATGCAACTTAAGTTTTGTTCATAAAACAGTTTTGTCAGCCCAGCGTGGTGGCGCACACTTGTAATCCCAGTATTTGGGAGACTGAAACAGGAGGATCACAGGTTCACGGCCAGCCTCAGCTACTTAGTGAGACCCTCTGCAACTTAGTGAGACCCTGTTTCAAAATAAAGAATAAAAAATAGGGCTGGGGGTATAGCTCAGAGGTAGAATGCCCCTGGATTCAATTCCCAGTACCACAAAAAGTAAAGAATAAAAAATGGGGTTGGGGGTGTAGCTCGGAGGTAGAATGTCCCTGGGTTCAATCCCCAGTACCGTACACACACAAAAAGTAAAGAATAAAAAATAGGGCTGGGGGTGGAGCTCAGAGGTAGAATGCCCCTGGGTTCAATCCCCAGTACCGCAAAAAAAAAAAAAAAAACAGTTTTGTCTTCACATCCTCATGATCCACTTTAGAACAGGGAACAGTCTCATGTGAACAGAAGAATTATAAGAATTTGACCTTTTCTTTTTTGACTCCTAGGAAAAATGCTATTACCTCCTCCATCTTCATCCTCAGACTACCTGCCACAGAAATAACCTAAGGCACACACTCCTCTTTATAAATTATAGATCGTCTATATGAACAAAATATGAAGTTTGAATATATGTGGGCATATTATTCCCCCTGAAAGTGACAATTTAATGATTACAGTCAACAATGTATACTGCATGATAAGGAATAAGTGGTAAAAGCAGCTTGTGTTACTTATTCAACAATCACTTAATGAGGGCCTGTTGTTTACAGAGCACTTACCAGCTCTATGAATAATGCAAACAGTAATACACAGAGTAATACAAGTCAATGTTGGGTGTTCAAAGGATTATACAAATCAGAAGCCATTAAAAGGGAAAAAATCATTTGTAATTGAAAGGGAAAAAATCACTTCTAGATAAGTAGGTTTAGTGGCATTTAGTCAGTTACTTTTCTGCTTCCAAACCAAGTATTTCAGGGGTCATCTAGGAAAAGAGACATAAAAGGGCCAGGAACTATCAGAGCCCAGAGCCACTTCCCCATGGTGCTCGCTCCCACGGTCCAGGCAACCAATAACCCTGGACCGAGAGCCAGACACATCACTGGGACCTGACTCTGGCTCTTTTGACTGCTCCTGTGGAACTAAAGGAAAATAGCTCTGACTTTTCTCCCCTGCTAACCTAGATGAGTCCAGCCGGCCATATTAACAGGTTCCGCAATTACCAAATTAACTAAGATAACCAGGATTGATCTGGACCTGGCAAGTAGGAGTCTATTAAGTGGGTTACGATTGTTACAGGATTATTGTGTGCTATGCTTAAACACATAGAATTTAGCAAAACTATGATAACAGCTTAGATTCATGCAAATTTACTCTGTCAGCTGAACTTTGTTACTCGGAGGAGATACCAGTTTTTAAATGTTAATGAAGAAAAGATGAAAGATGCATTGCTGGTAGTCATCAAGATGCTGAATACATTTAACAGTGTTAATAGAATGTTAAAGTAAAATAATCTTAATGTGCACAGATTTATATAAGCAAGAAAATATAAGGTTGCTTTTGTCTTTACATTTATGCCTCCTATGTATTAAAGATAGTAAATAAGTTTATTATATGGAAAAGCTGGTTATTAAATGGTTGAATTCCTTGGGGTTTAGGTACATTTTTATTGTTGAACCAAAAAATTCAATGACAAATCCATATAAATGCAATACCATATGCAATTTTAATAACCATAAAAGCACCATTATATAAGACACTTAAAATAATATTTCACAGAACATTAGAAAGAAGCTGTTGGCCAACAATACCTCATACATCCTATGTAGTCTTGTCTATCACGGTCTCACACCAAATCTGATTGCAACCTGCTTGGATTTAATTTGGATTCATAAATTCAGTATCAGTAGAAGAGGAACATTCCAGAGTTGTAGTAAAACTTTATTGTCTTCAAACACTGCCACATAAAACATCAAGACATCATCTTCCAGTGGGCATGGCTTTTACGTGTCCTTGTGTGAGCTGTATCTGGGCTGCCTAATTCACTGCACTCTTAAACATTTGGGCGCCAACTAATTACACATATGCTTATAGACATAATTTTAGAAATTGCTTATAGTTATTCCTCTTAAAAATTGGTGTTTTATGAAAGCAAGTTTATTTTATTTACACTATTAGGCAATAGCCAAAAGTTAGATTTCATCCTGTGGAATAAAGTAGTTAAAACACAAGGTATGACTTTAAATAATGACACTGATTTTCCTCTGTAGCTTATGTAACTATTAAGGATGGACAGACATTTCTAACAGCGATACATCACTAAAATAAAAGCTGACCAAAGCATACATTTTCTTTTCTTTTGCAGTACTAGGGATTGAACTCAGGGGAATTTCACCTCCGAGCTACACCCCCAGCCCTATTTTTTATTCTTTATTTTGAAACAAGGTCTAAGTTGCGGAGGGCCTCACTAAGTAGCTGAGGCTGGCCACAAACCCATGATCCTCCTGTCTTAGCTTCCCAAGTACTGACTGGGATTACAAGAGTGCGCCACCACGCCCGGCTCCAAGCGTCCACTTTGAAAGGCAATATTCCCTTTCTAGCGTGTTAATTTTAAAGGAAAACCAGTACCATTAGAGTTGCACATCTCACATTTTTAAATAGATTATCAAAGTAGCCATGGCACTAAAATGTTTCCTGCCTCTCGCTTCTCCCCCACCTTTCCAACTTTCCTGGCAGAGATGAATTTCCTGAAAAAATAAATGGATTACTTCAGAGAAAGTGGTACTGAAGCTTATATATAATATAAACATTTTTTTCAGTTATGAACCTATGTAACTAGTTGCTTATGTTCTTGGGTCTGTTCTTGGCTTCCATTTCCAATTCTTTCCCTAGAGAAAGAGACTGTAATCAATCTGCAGAATTCCCAGCCTCAGACCATGCATATAGATGCACTTTAACAAATGCTTGTTGGAGATCATGAATTTAATGACCTCTGCTCAGAAACGTTTGGCTTCGACTATTTACACTGGGATTAGAGCTCTGACTAAAACTGAACAAAGAATAAATACCAAAAATTGAAGTAAAAACTTATTTAGGAAAATTCTGGGCTGGTTATTAGATAGGCCTCTAATAGCCATGGTGACAACCACCCCTTCTGCTAAAGGAGCTCTCGTTTGCGAAGCCGCCATGCGCCCTCCGGCTTGGAAACACTGTGTAGTTATTCCAGTATCCTGCCCCGTTGCAAGGCGAAGCATTATTCCTGTCCTGGTTTCTGCTCATTCCGCTTGGTTTTTCTGCACGAAGTACACTGTGAAAGGTAACATCGTGCTCATACCGTTCTTTCATTCTGTGTATTTTTTCTCTTGGGACTCCATGAATGTTTCTTCTATATGGAAAAAAATGCAAACATTCAGTTAAGGAAGGGTATCAAAATGAGTTCTTTTACAAGTCCTGCATTGCATAGATATGGCACTCTGTCCTAAGGACATAACAGGCAAAAAGCACATCATCTTGCTATTCAGTTATCCTTCAGGCTCTGCTCCTGTGCTCCGCTCCCTGCACACCCCAGGCTAGCTTCACAAATGCTTCCTTTCTGCTAATCTCAATTATGTGCTTCAAGACATGAAAGAACACCATGAGATTTTAAAAATCATATTTGCCTGTTAATAACATGCATATATCTATCATCAATTCAGGTCACTCAATCCCACATGCTGCTAAGAGATGCTTACTAAAATAATCTTAAACTCTAGCAGGCACAAGAACCAACTAGGGATATAGTTAGAAATGTAGTTACCAAAAATTCAAATTATAGAATGGAGTCCATGAACTAAGGGGTTTGTTTGTTTGTGGTACTGGGGATTGAACCCAGGGGCATTCTACCTCTGAGCTACATCCCCAGCCCTACTTTATTTTTATTTTGAAACAGGGTCTCACTAGGTTGATGAGAGACTCACTACTTGCTGAGGCTGTCCTCGAACCTGCGATCCTCCTGCCTCAGTCTCCCAAATACTTAGGGTGATAGGCATGTGCCACCATGCCTGGCTCCATAAACTAGGGTTTAACAACCACTACAGGCAGTCCTGATGGACATGATCCACAGACTCACTTTGGAAACACTATCTGCTTGTAACCCAAAGATGAACTGGTCTTAATAATAAAAAGTAAATTCTGATCTCACTGGTTACTTTAAATTATTACAATGACATCAGATAACATGGACAGTCGATATCAGAACTCATGCATTCAAAATCAAGTTAGTATTATTTGGACATTTATTGCTGTATAAATTAGAAGCAGCATCTAAACCATAATTGAACCACATACTGTTCAACATTTAAAGATCTTTATTTAGCCTAAATGCAAAACACCATCGACAAGGGCAATCCCATGCAGAGGAAAGTGCTTTTAAATGTTCATTAATGAAGAAGCAATTTAGCCAAATGTTAAATGTGTCCTTTTAAAGGACCAAGTCCAAGCCAAGAATTAGCACTTAGCATTATATTAGAAAACTGACCCAAAACTAAAGTCTTCACATTAATAATTCCAAAGTTATCAATTTCCAAGAATTACCATTTCTGGCCTGAAAACTACCAGTCCATTTCCAGCCTGAAAAGATTCTTTTGTTCGGTCTGAAATACCTGAAAATAGCAGGATACATAATGAGGAGCTAGAAAAACAAAGAAGTACCTTGCTAACTCTTGAACGTTGAATTTCCAGCGAGTGTCAGGTTCTCGGAATATAACTTCATAGTTATTTTCAAGTGCCTGATTTTTCAAAAGTACATAAAACATTGAAGACATAGTATGTATGTTTGGGGATGTTTATGCTGCCATTTAACATTTACTACAAATCTTTCTTTTCTAGAAATTCCTTTTGTTTTACCAGTATAATTTATTGTCTTAGTTTATCTTAATGCAGTTGGATCATTCCCATACTTAGCCACTCAGATTATATTATGGTTCCCAATAATAAATTCTGGTCAATTTTATCTTGTATATAGGAATTGAACATCTTTAAAAATAGATCACTGGGGAAGGGGTGAATGGGGAGGGAGCTGGGGTAAAGCCCCCCAAGTGCTATGTGCATGTATGTCACTATTACTATGAACTACATTATGATGTGAGACTATAATGCAGCAGTAAAAGTATTTAAAAAACAGATCACAGAACTAGTTCAAAATGTCCCAAACACAGGTATGAGAAATGACCTCAGTGAATTCTCAGAGACACTTATGTGATTATTGTATATTTACTTCTGTCAAATGCCTTGTCCTGTTCCTTGTGCCATGGTTTAGAAAGTTCCACAGAAACACAGCTTATGAAATAAAAGTGACTTCCACGGGCTTTACATAATCTTCCCTCCAAAAGTAGCTCTCCCTGCTACGCAATACAGTTTGGCCCAATGCACTGTGCCCGTTTCCTTGAGTTTAGAAACCTATTAAAGTGCCCATAGAAATATGCCAATATTCTTTGCATTCCTAAGCTGAATACCACCTTATCTTAAACTTAATTTTCTGTTACCGCTATTATTTATTGTGTTATAAAATACAGAATGAAAAGAGCTAAGTAAAAAAAAGATTTCCTCCTAAACAGATAGGATGAGTAAGTTTTTGTGTATGATTACACAGAATGGTGATTAAAGTTAATATCATATGAATCAAAATAGCTAGGAAAGAGGAATTGGAATGTTCTCATCACAAATGATAAATGTTGTGATGACATAACTTAGATGTCCTGAGTTGATCATCGCACGTTGTATGCTTGTACTAAAACATCACACATTGTATGCATATACTGAAACATCACACTATACTCCATAAAAAGGTACAATTATTACTTGTCAATTAAAGCATAAATTTTCAAAAGACTTCCTCTTCAGTCTTTGGAGGGGCACGTGTAATTAGGGAAGATTTCAATGTCACACGTTGAGAACATCTCATTTCTGAGGCTAATTAATGGATGTGGGTGGCTGAAAATGAAAAGTAAATGCCTTCCGGAAGCCACTCACACTTAAGCCCTAACTCTTGGTTTTGAGTTGTGCCTGAATCTCATGGCCCTGTTCATTTCTCACCCAAGTGACCTCCCCATCTTCCACGAATGGAAGTAACTAAATTGATGCTCATTCCTTCTTGCATTCACCCAAGCCCCAAGCCTGGGTCTAAGTAGGACTGATGACAGTCTCGTTAGAGGAGAGCACACCTGAGGGTATGCTATTTTGCCCAAAATGTAAAAAGAAGCATAAAAATAGACTGCCAGCAGCCCAGTATGGGAAACATTCACAGTTATAAGTGGGGATTATGTGTGATACAAGAAGACTCAGCTGTCTGCTTCCTGCCCCACCTTGTGTCTTTGTGGACCTTTCCTCCTTTTTATGTCCAGTAGGGAGTAACAACTTATTAGCATAAGAGACAAAATATGTCTGAAAAAAAGATCAGAATAGAGAGCTGAGTTATATGTATATTTGTATTTGTATTCTGCCTTAGGGTTAATGTATTTATCCTAAATCTGTTTTTAAGGGGGAAAAAATCTATTGCCCTGGGACTGGAGGCAGCAGTGGTACACAGTGCTGAAATCCCAGCTCGCCATAGGCAGAGCTGTGCTATTGTAATCCGAACCCTGCTAGCATGCCATCTAGTCTGATATTTCCCTCGCAAGTTTCAGTGGATGCCCCTCTGTGTGGAAAATAACCAAGACTGAAAAGCTATCAAGAATCTCAGAAAAGGACTATTTACCAAGGGCTATTAAAAATGTACCCTGAAGTGAGATTAGCATCTCAGCAAATTTCAGCCATCGAATAGAGGAGAAACACTAAAATCAAACTTCTTTACCTGCTCCCTGCAAGAACTACGGTTAGTAAATATGAAATCACGAAAGATGAGAAAAAGAGGAAAGAACAGATGTTTCAACTTTCTCACAAAATGTCCATAACTGAAAATTCAGAATGATTCTTCTTCCTACCATGACTGCATAGGGCTTCATTTCCCAGGCGTTGAGGTTGGTATTATCAATAATAATGGGGGATATGCCATTCCTCATAGCTTTCCTTGCTGCAACACAATGTTACATAACAGTGAACAACAGGCAACAATCAGAGAAGGGTGCGCGTAACCCACACTGTCCTCATCACACAACTTACGGCCACTTATATCGGAACCCATTATCAGTAATTTTGCTTTTCCTAGAATCTAAAGAGGCTATGCTGTCATTCTGCGTGGGGAGAAAATGGCAAAACTTTTGGTTGAGCTCCTTCCATAAAATTTATTCATTCTGAAGCAGCTATGGTCTATGTGCACAACAGGGTTTCCTGGGAGTTTGGGAAGGAATTCATCACCTCTTTTCTGGTTCCATTCATGGGCTTCCTCCAGGAAGTCAGGATTGAACTCATAGGCACCATCTTCCCTGAAGAAAAAATCATCCGTGCTGAAAATCAGGGCCCTGGGAAAGTCATGTTGCAATTGTCTGGAAAGTGGAGAAATAAAAGAGGGATTTTTATTATATGCACAGTCAAGGTAGAAACAATTTCCTCCCATCTCTAAGGTTTAGCAGTTTATAATTCTGAGGCCACCAGGTTTTTGAGTTGAACTTCAATTTATGAAGAGAAAGGCTTATTATCTCTGGAAGGCATGGCTCGTTAGCAGGTGGCAGGAGAGGGCTGAGAGGCGCTCTGTATGTGTCGCCAACCCTTGGAACTCAGCGGTTGCTGGTCACTGCCGCTGCTTTCTGTAGCACCCAGGACTGACTCAAGAGGAAAGAGAGGCTAAGGCGAGGGTGTGGTGACTTTCTTGCTGGACACCAGTCCCTGTGGCCAGTCCTCTCCAAGGGACCAGCATCCTCAGGACACTGCCTCACCCCCACTGTCTCAGCTCTTCCCTCTAAACTCTCACCTGTCCAAGCCCCATTTCCTTACAGATCTGTTCCCTGGAAGGACCCAGCTGAGAAACTAGTTCTAGCTGAGGTGTGAAATGTGGATAAAGGTGATCTGTGTGTGACATTTACATTTCAACAATGACCTAAACCAAATAGAAAACAGCACAAGAGAAGGAAAGAGGAGTAGCCCTGTTCCCCAGGCCTTCCTCATCTCTACCACCCTGGGCTAAATATGAAAATACTGCAGGAAAAAAAAGGAAAAACCACCATGTAGCACTTCCTTTAAAGCAACAAAACAGAACAAAAGAGGGGTGTTGGGTTTTATACAAGGTAACTTCAAAGAGAAGTTTCCATTTGAAATCTTTGGACAATTTTTTGCAGAAGGTAGATATGCCAAGTAATACTGGGAAGGTCGCCAGATTCAACTGGCAAATAGAAAAGATATGGCCACAAGGCCATGCTCAGACTAGGACGATATTTAAAAATTAAAGAAAAAAAGGATGGAGAGTGCAGAGAAAGCAGAGCTATATATTCAGCTCTTTTGGTTGTTGTTCTCCGTTGAGAATTATCAGGTTTTTTTTTTTTTGGTTGTTGTTTGGTATTTTTTGTTGGCTTTTGTTTCTTCTTCTTCTTCTTCTTCTTCTTCTTCTTCTTCTTCTTCTTCCTCTTCTTCTTCCTCTTTTTCTTCCTCTTCTTCTCCTCCTCCACCTCCTCCTCCTCGTCTTCTTCTTCTTTGTTTTTGTTAGAATTATCTTAATCCAGAGAGAACACTGGAGCCTCAGATGAGTGAGCACCCATTTTGCTCTTCCAGAGCTGAGTTCAATTTTTGGCTCTTCCACTATCCAGTCATGTGACCTCATCTCTCTAAGCTTATTATCTTAACTGTAAAATACAGATAACCACCCACCTATTAAATAAAGCTTTTTGGTAAGACTCAAAGGGGTTAGGGTATGGGAAAACATGTTATAAAGGGTAAGGCATTTTTCAAATATAAAGTACTAGTATTTTGTTAGTAATAATAACACTGGGGCTAAATTTACCAACCCAGACTTTGCCCACTTAGTACACTGGAGTGCGTCTGCGAAGTAATCTTTGGGTATTTCCAGTGGATGAGAGAGAGAAAGAGAGAGATGAGAGATGAAAATAAAGTAAATGCCTCAATTTTCAACAGAGTAAATACACATTCCAGAAATAGTAAACAAATGAACATCTCTACCAGAATTCTTCAGAAAACACAATAGAAGGCGCCTAGAGAGCTGGAGAAGAAATTCCAAACCAAATACATTTCCTTCTTTCATGGGCCATGGTGGTACACAGGGAAATTCAACTGGACATAGTATCTTGATTTAAACAGCAATCTGACAGACAGGCTCTTTTGATAAATAGTCTTGTGGGGGAAATGTAGGCCCTAAGATAATATATTTTAACACCCAAAGACTATTAGTTAATTAGCCAACCTATTAGACATATATTGAGCACTTAACATGTGCCAAATGCTGAGGGACAGAAACAAAGTAGCTGCTTTCAAGAATTCCTGGCCTTGCTCAGAAGCCAGGCTCCCCACAGCCAGCATGACACATGGTGGAAAAAACTGTACCAACAAAGCACCAAGGGCCAGGAGGGCAAGTTCTGATGAGGAAGGCATTGCGACTTCTGACTTGGCCCCGAGGGCTGGGGAAATTCTGCCTCTGGCAGGAGGGGTTTGAGAGCCAGGAGGTAAGAGAAGGAAGGGGAGCTCCAAGGCCTGCTGGAGTAGGGACGTCAGAGGAAAACAACCAAGACACTGGGTTAAAGGTGACAAGTCACATCTGAAACAATGGTTCCAATTCTCAGTGCCACCGATTCAAAGAGAAATCTGGCAAGCTGGAAGAAGTCCAGAGAACAGTGACCAGGTAAACATAAGGTCCATGAACCACAGAAACCACGTTAGAGGAGCAAAGCTCTTCAGAGAAATGTCGGTTATTTAAGTGAAAACAAATGATAAAAAGTGTTTGTTTGCTGGTAGTTATCTTCATTGCAGGGAGTCTGTTGTGCGGAAGAGGGAATGAACTTATTTAGGGTTAGCAGTTTGGGCGAGGCTCATCTGGGCAGTCCTGCCTGGGTCACTCTTGCAGCTACAGGCAGCATGTCAACGGGAGGGGACGGCAGGGGCTGAGATGGCCTGGTGCTGGCGGTCGCAGGCTCTCCTTCACGTGGCTTCTCATCCTGGAGGCGCTGACCCAGACCTTCATATTGACCCAGGAAGAGGGCAGGAGCGGGCCTGACTAGCTAGGCTCCCACCACAGTGTCGATCAAAGCAAGTCACTGCCCTGGCCTGCACGGAAGGGTTGGGGAGGTCATATCCACCTCGCCATCAAAGGGGAAGAAAAGAAATGTGGCAACTTTCAATCACAGATGCAGAAAGTGACATCAAAAACGGGAGAAGTCGAAAGAGGACAGGATGAAGCAAATGCTCTTAGCTTCTGTAACAACTGCCTGTTTGACCTTAAAGATACTTAAAACAAAAATTTCAAATCATAAGTCCAAAACCTTAACCTCCTATACCAACAGTTATTATAAAGACATCTTAGAAAAAAATCCAGGAAGACACTTAGATGCATTTTTAGATATATTTGTGAATGCTGAAAAATTTTTTAATTATTTTCACCAATATTATTTAGTCTAAATAATAACAGCAATGTTCAAAGGTGAAATAATAGTGTAAAATATATTTCCCTGATCTTGTGTGTACTAAGCAACTGGTTCTAAGACATATTTTTCTTTTCAGTCTCAGATCTGATATCCCTTCAAAATCTGGTTTCATTTGTTTCCCCATTAAATCTACCACTCATAGATTTTGTTTTGTTAATTTTTTTTAGAGTTGAATTTTTCCTTTTTCCTCTTTATGGTTTCTTCCTCTTTTTTAGCTTCTCTTGTTTTCCTCTTTATGGTTTCCACTAATAACTGGGAGTTAATACTCTCTGTTTACTTTAAAAAGACGTTAAGAAGCTGGGTGTGCTAGCACACACCAGTAATCCCAGTACTTGGGAGGCTGAGACAGGAGGATCACAGGTTTGTGGCCAGCCTCAACAACTTAGTGAGGCCCTCTGCAACTTAGTGAGACCCCGTTTCAAAATAAAAAAATCAAATTGGGTTGGGGGGTAGCTCAGAGGTAAAACACCCCTGGGTTCAATCTGCAATACCACACAAACACACACACACACACACACACACACACACACACACAAAGAGAGACTTTAAGAAATAGGGGTGTCCAGATCACATTTTGTTTTATTTGAATCCTATACCTTTCTAGAAAGCAAAAATAAGACATAAAACCATGTTTTTATTGCAAAAATTCACCTTAGAATAAAAGTTAAATTGTTCAGGACCAACATGGCACAAAACCAACTTGTCATCATTTCTTAAAATATGTCTGACTGTGGGCTCCACAGTCCTCCTAACAGGCAGGGAAAATATGAGTGGTTTTCGCCTTTATGGCTCTAGTAAATTTTCTTTCATCCTTTCTTTCTTTCATTTATTTATTTTGGTCTATATAATGTTCATGAATGACCATCCCTTTGAAACCTTGTTTTATCTTCACCTAAATGTTAAATTAACACCAACAGCCATAGTAGCATCTCAAAAATTCAGGACAATAAAAACTCTACTAACTAAATACAGAACTGATCAAACAGACAATCCTGAGATTCTCAAACTTAAGTGGAAGCAATAAATACCATTCCATCAGCTTCAGAAGTGATGAGGATAATGCCCCAGCGCTAGCTTGCTTTATGGTGGTCAGGAGCCTCATGCATTATGGAAATTGAGAGAATGAAAATAAAAGGGAAAAAATAGAAAGACAATTACTTCCATATAACCTTTACCTCTCCCACTTCCCCCCAAATTCACTTAAGATCACTACTATGAGAAAAACTCAGATACTAATCTACATTTCATAATTTATCACTTTCTGTAATTCCTTAGTTAATAAGAGACCCATAGAGATATTTAGATATCCATTCAGACAGTCCACTCACTGGATCAGTGGAGTCCAGCGTTACCATACAACATGACTGTGGACGTTTCCAGACGTGTAAAAGTAGACAGGGTGAGATCATCGGTCACCAAACTCCCTGCCCAGCATCAGCAACTGTCACCACATGGTCAGTCTTGTTTCATCCGCTTCGTACTTCATCTCAAATGTCCCATCAGTGCTCAAGTCTCCCTGGCTCTCTCATTAACATTTTTCTACCGCTGGCTGGTTTGAATCAAAAGCCAAACAAGATGTGCACATTCTTTTTGGTCTCATGTAGAGAAATATATTTTTTATTTCTTCTGTTGTTATTACATAAAAATAGAGACATTGTTTTGTCTCATTTATTTTATAGCTTTCTCTCCTTTTAGTTTCCACCTAAACTTTTTTCTCCACAACCTTTTAATTAGAAAATGTTGACACCCATACCAAATGAGTTGAAAAACAGTACAATGAACAGTGTTTACCCTCTGTCTATAGTCAACAAATATTAACATTTTGCTTCATTTATATCTCTCACATATATTTTTGATGATCCATATGAAGATATGTTGCAGACCTCATAACACTTTATTCCTAAATCCCTTGCCAAGTATCTCCTAAGAATAAAAATATTCTTCTACATAACCATAATACCATTATCACATCTAAGAAATTAACTTTTGTAGCCAGGTGTGTGCATGGTGGCTCACGCTTGTAATCCCAGTACTTGTGAGGTGGAGACAGGAGGATCACAGGGCACCAGTCTCAGCTACTTAGTGAAACCCTGTTTCAAAATAAAGAATAAAAAATAGGGCTGGAAGTGTAGTTCAGAAGTAGAATGCCTCTGGGTTCAATCCCCAGTACTGCAAAAAAAAAAAAAATTAGCTTTTGTGTGTTTACTAGGGATGGAATTCAGGGGCATTCTACCTCTGAGCTACACCCCCACCCCAATTTTATTCTTTTTATTTTGAAACAGGGTCTCACTAAGTTGCAGACACCTTCACTAAGTAGTTGAGGCTGTCCGTGAACCTGTGATCCTCCTGTCTCAGCCTCCCAAGTACTAGGATTACAAGCATGCACTACCACACCCGGCTTAGAAATTAACTTTTAATTCGCAATATTAGATTTTTTTTTTTTTTTTTT